>CM070717.1:9704652-9963447 GCA_036346275.1 Otatea glauca | reverse complement strand
TGCTCATCCGACAAGGCGTGTTCAGCTTGACTGTGTCGACTCGGCGTGAGCGTCCTTGACCTCGCCTAACGGAGGAGGTAAGGTGTCACAGACATCAAGGCTAGGCGCGCTACCCGCAAGATCTCCGTAGGCATGCCGCCCGGAGCCGATATGACTCAGGGGCTCCACGTTGGGGACTGGGTCTTAAGACGAATCCAGACCGGGTCCAACACCAACAAGTCAGCCCGCACGTGGGAAGGCCCCTATAGGATCGCTCAAAGAAATCGCGCTGGAGAGTTTACTGCCTAGTGACCCTCGATGGCGTGGAGCTCACTAACTCGTGGAATGTAGACCAGCTTTGAGGATTTATGCCTAATGCTCCTCCTTCGCTTTGAGATAAGATGTTTTCCTTTGCTATCATGCTTGTCTCTCGTGATCTCGAGCAGAACGCAACGCCGCCGTGGCCCGACACCACCGGGGTCGAATACGCGGTAAGACAATCCTCATCGCAGCAGCCGCTATCCCCCCGTCTGCGGTTCCCGCCCCACTGCCACGCCTGCGGCTCGCCGACTCGAGATACTCGTTCGGTCCTCGTGCCCTCGCTTGAGCTAGCACGATACGCGCGTGGTCCACCTCCCGGGTCGAATACGCTGTAAGTCGATCCTCATCGCAGAAGTTAGTTACATCCTCGTGCGTGTCTTGAGCCGGGACCATCGCCGCGAAGGGCTTCGAGCCATAGGGATCTCGCCTAGTTTTTCCTCAAGACTAAATTACCGCTTTATTGCCTCTTATTTCCTCTTACGCTTTTTCCGCTCCTCGAGCAAATGTGTCCAAGGTTGTGATGCAGGATCGACATCAGGGGTCGAACGCGTAGTAAGCCGAATTTCTCGCGACAAAGTCCACTCGCATTTGTGCCCGAAGGCCGCCGACTCGACGCGGGAGTCTCGCCCATGCACCCCGCCGAGCTGGGATCTCGACTCGCATCCTCGCTCCGGGGACGAACACGCAGCAGTCGATCCTCATCACTGCAGCCAACCATTGCCCCCGTCGTAGGGGACGAGCCCAAGATCGTCCCCACCTCAGGAGCGTCCGAGCCTTCAAATCTTATATCATCATACTTCGAACCAACCCAGGCCTAGCCTCACTTTTGATACTAACTCTTTTGCCTCTGGGGACGGACGCCGTATCATAGTCCAAGTTGCGTTCTTCCACGTAAGATCAAGCCGCTCAAGGCCTCGCCCCGGGGCTCCTTCTGCTTTTCTTTCGGTCGAAAGTTCTTTCTTTTTTCCATAGAACGTCTCGAGTGGCGTGACCATAAGGGCAACCATAAGATCACGCGTGAGCTCCTCCTCGAGATGTCCATGCATGTTCTGCTTTGCAAACACGAGGGTCGCGTTTTCTAGGTTCGCTCCGGGTGACCGAGACGATGCGTGTTCGGGCTCGAGGTCGCAATAAGGCGATCATTATCGATAAGCCAGCCATTCCTCTAGCCGCCAACCATTGAACGTTTCGTGGGCGCCCGAGCCCGATGCATTCCCTGCTCGAGGTCGCAGCTTAATTTCACCGCCGGATGACCTCGGCCGCGATAAGCCGATGCCGCTCTAAGCCGACCTTCCCGTGGCCGTTCGAATTTCTAAACTCCTCGAGGGAGCCCGCCCCGAGCTTGAGCATGTCTAAGCTTGCTCGGGCCGATTGGAGGCCTAAACCCGTCCGAGCCCGACGCATTTCCGTGTCGGCCAACCGAAGTTGTTCCCAAAGCTCGATGCACTTTCGTGCTCTGGCTCGTTAAGCGCTCCGAGCCCGACGATTCCCGGCTCCGAGGTCGCGTTTCTAAAATGGGGATGATTCCGGCCACGATAAGTTTGCAGACGAATAAGCCGACCATTCCCACGCTGCTAGCCACTCGCCTAAAAGGCACATATAAGGTCTGTCCCCTTGTCCATTTTTTGTGCCTCGAACAATATGATCTCGCGGCGTGGCCGTAAGGACCGCCTCCTGGACGTTGATGCTACTGATGTAAACCAATTCTCATCACCACGCAGCCCTCCCGCCGAGGTCCGACTAGAGGTCACGCAGAGCGCTCTCGACCTGGCGCCTGTATGCATTCGTGGCGCTTTGTTTTGCAGGCCGGTCGCGTTGTCTAGGTTCGCCTCGGGGACGCCCCGAGCCTGATGCATTCCTAGGCTCGGATGCCGCAGTAAGATGATCTTTATCGTAAGAAGCCGGCTATTCCCCCGTGCTGCATTCCCGGGCTCGGAGGTCATAGTTTCTGAATTCACCATCGGGGATGACTCCGGTCAAGATAAGCCGGCAGTCGCAATAAGCCGAACTTTCCCCCGTGGCCAAGTGGCCAGGTTTGAATTTCTAAACCGCATAGCCCCGAGCTCAAGCATTTCCGAGCTCATTGGCCGACCCGAGGCTTAAACCTCGTCCGAGCGTGATGTGTTTCCAGGCCAGCCAGTCCGAGTTGTGCCCAAAGCCTGAGTGTTTTAGGCTCGGCCTCGGTTAAATCCGACCTCGAGTGTCCTCGGACTCGGTCAAATTAATTCGAATGATTCGGGTTGAGATTAATAACTCACCGGCAAATACTTCCGGCTATTTTGCTCTATGCGTCGCAGTCCGACGTCGCTCGGACTCCTCTACGAAGCAGACTGAGGAAGCTTTCGAAGACGGCAAAGAGCAGAATATCAGCAAACAATACAATGTTTTTGCTCTATGCGTCGCAGTCCGAAGTCTTCTATGGATGCAACTTTATAAATCACAGCAAACAATACAATGTTTTTACAAGGGGTGCGAATCTCTCGCCCCCCGCCCATCTACTAACTTATTTTCCTAGTCTACAGCCATATCCCGAGCAAGCTTTTTCTGCTCGAGGTCGGAGACCCTTCTCCACAGCGCCAGCACCTCGGCCTCGGCTTGACCAACCCGATCACGGTTGCTCTGGAGCTGGGCCAAGGCGCTCTTCCCCTCCTGGGTTACCCGGGCCAGCTTCTCCTCGAGTCTGGAGACCTTCGCCTCGGACGCCGTGGCCTTCGCGCCCACCTCGGTCGCCCGCGCCTCAGCTTAAGTGGCCCTCGCTCCGGCTTCAGTCGCCTTCGCCCCGGCCTCGGACGCCCTGGCCTTGAGCGAGGTCACCTCGGCCTCGAGCTCGACAGAGGCCTTCCCCGGAGTAGCAGAGAGCTCCTCAAGCCGCACCCGAAGACCTGCCGCCTCCTCACGTGCGGCATTCACCTCCGTGCTTGCCGTGGGCAGAACCGCCAGTCGCCCCAGGAGCCCTTCCACCTCCTTCCGCGTGGCCGCAAAGTCCTCGAGCGTGGACGACGCAATCCCGTATCTCTCCTCGCAGGCCATGAAGGAGGTCTCGAGGCGCTCCCAGAGCTCCTGCGACTCTTGTTGAGTGGTCTCCGCCGTCGAGCAAGCGCCGGAGAGCTCGAGCTCAAGGCGCTCGATTATCGCCGACGCGCTCTCACGATTCTTGTCGAGGACTTTCTGCGCCTTTTCCCGAACGCGGGCAAGGGTTTCCTCTGCCTTCTTCCACTCCTCCTCGAGGGCTTTGGGGAGCATTGCGGCCTGGAGGTCCCTCTAGACGTTCAGCTCCCGCTCGACCTCCCGAGCTCTGCGCTCCCGCTCGGCCTGGACAGCCCGCGCGAGCTCGCGGGCTTGGGCTTCTTTCAGCCGCTCGAACTCCTCCCGCCGGCGCGCCGTCATCGGACATGACTCGGGCGGCGTCCCTCTGGTTGGCCTCGATCACGTCCCAGAGGGCCCAAAAGCTGAGCACGTGCCCGCGCACGACCCCATACCCTCGGGAGATCAGACGCAGACCCTGCGAAAACAAGGGATACGCCACCGCGGCTACAGGAGAAAAGATAAGGAAAAGAAAGAGGAAAGAGTTCTGGGCGAGCACGCCTACCGCCGTCAGTCGATCCTCTAGCACCTACAGATCGATGATGCCATCGGGCCCCCGGGGCAGGTCCATGGGAGCCTCCCCCTCTGCGGACCCCGTCGCTACTGCGGCACCGGTGTGCCCAGACATCCCGGCCCAATCCGCATCGGCCATGATGGTGGCGGCCGGGCTCGCCCGTCCCGCGATGACGACCCGACCGGGCTCGCCCTCAACCACCGTGACAGAACCCCCAAGCCGGCGTCCAGCTGGGGGCTCCCCTCGACCGCGCTCGCCTCGGCCGCGCCCTCCTCGGCTGCGTCGTCCTCTGAGGCCATGGTGGACAGGACTCACGGCGCCCTCGGCCGCGGCACGAGGCGGAAGTCATCCTCGTCCTCCTCCTCGGCCTCACCCTGGACCACGGGAATGGTTGGTGCCCCTCGGACGCTTGGACGCCGCACCGGTGTCCCAAGAAGACCGCACCTGACGCGATGTTTCCGCGGTGGCTGCGGGGAGACTTCTCCCCCGGGTGCTTAGTGCTGGAGGACGTTGCTCTGGTTACGCATCCGAGGCTCGCGCGGCGGCGGCCGTCTCTTGCTGCTGGCAAAAAAACAAATACCGGTAAAGGAAAGGCTGAAAGGAAGTATCAATGAAGCGACCTCGGTCTCGAGTGCTCCCGAGCTCGAGGCATTCAACTTACCACGGCCCGATCGCCCCACTCGACATGGGACTTCTTGTCGATCGGCTTCGGGGCATCTGGGGCCAGCCTCTTGCCCCCCTTCTTGCCTTTACTTAGCCCGGGTAGCGGCAGCATTTGCTTGGCCATGTTCCGGAGCTCCTGGGTCTCCTGCACAAGCTCATCATGATTAGCACCTGGGCCCGAGCCCTCGGGGCCAAAGTTAAGGCAAGAGGCATTACCTCGCTGCTCCGCCTCAAGATGTTCTTGGGGACGTCGCCGTCAAAGTCATAGGCGGTGGCGGCCTTCCCGAAGTTCTCTTGCATCCTCGAGGCAATCCAGGCCGCCTTTGGTGCTGCGAGAGGTCGAAAGAAACTGTTAAAAGCAAGAAATCTTTGATCGGGCATGGAGGAGCTCGAGGCCGAGCTACGCTTACGTTCGTGACCTTCCCGGGTGGCGTCGTGCTTCCCGGTGATCTCGAAGACGGGGTGCAGCCTCTTCCGCAGAGGGAACACCCCGTTTCGCAGGTAGTCGTAAACGACTGCCTGCCCCTTCAACCCGCGCATCGTGCAGATGTGGATGAGGGCGACCACCGCCTGGTCGGCCGCCGAGTCCTTGGGCTCCGGGTTCTCCCGCTTGCCGTCCACCGCAGCGCCATGGTAGGCGAGGTCGCTCCCCTCGCCCTTCTTCAAGTAGAACCATTTCTCCGACCATGGCCCGAGCGAGTCCCGGGTCGGGATCTGGAGAAAGGAGCAAGGGAGTCCCGCCCATAGCCGAAAATAAAGGCACCCGACGACGGGGTCCTTCGCGGTGCGAGACAAGGAATAGAAGTGAAAAACAACGGCGGGGTAGGAAGGATGCCCAGAAACCCCTCTCAAAGATGATCAAAGATGGAGAGGTGGAGAAGAGAATTGGGTACCAGGTTCACGAGCTCGATCTCGCACTACGCAAGGACCGTACCCAAGAAGTCGCTCTCTAGGGTTCACAGCCCGAAGAGCATGTACTGCTCCGTGCTCACGACCTTGTCATCTCGAGGTTGTGGCACGTTCTCCCCGGTCGGAAGTCGCCAGGTGAACAGGTCTAGGAGCCCCAGGGTCTCCATGTCCTTCATGCGGTCCGCGGTGAGGGTGCTCTTCCCGAACTTCGCCATGGAGTCGGAGGGGTGGAATCAGAGAAGGAAGGCAAACGCGACAGCGTGAAAGAGCAGGAAGCAAGGGGCTGAGAGCGTGAGCGATGGGGAAAAAAGGCTTCGGAGGATGCCGGCTCCCAGTTTTAAAGACGCCTCAACTGCCGACAATCGCCTCAAAAGACGCGCCCGTGGCCAGGGGGCAGCAACCGAGGCATCGTGGCTTTTCAAAACCCTTGTACGGGCGTGTCCCTTCAACGCCCCTAGACAAACCATCCAACTTCTCCACCCACGTGGCCCGAGCAGCAGAGAAGCCCGGACGTCCCAGACGCCATCAAGCCCACTCAGGGATGAAGCGCTGAAGCTCGAGCATCTCGAAGAACGACCACGACGGAAACACCTACTGAAAAGGCCCCCATCGGGTCCCGAAAGGAGCCCAGGAATTCCTGAGCTTGACCAAGGTGACGATCCCTCCTCAAAAAAGACTTCAGACTCAAGAACGCCTAGAGTCTCAGACTGTTTCTTGAGCCTCGGGGGCTGGTTGTCGGGGATTGACCATCCTGACACGTGTTCGGGCCCCCCCGGGGCTTTAGAACGCTCTCCCTGAGATCGCGGGACCATTCCCGAGGTAGGGCAGAGGTATCCCCGAGCTCGGGGGACTGTTCCCGAGCTCGGGCAAGGCTCCTCAGCCCCGAGCTGGCCCCCCGCAAGCCTCCTCGACCTCGTCACCTTCGATTCGACCTCCAGCATAGTATTCCCTTTTTTTTCTGGCGTGACCTCTCTCCCCTGTGTGGGAATTGGGGCCACCAACTCCTGTCAGATCCCCTACGTGGAAAATAGGGTCAACTGCCCCTGTCAGATCCCCTGCGTGGGAACTAGGGCCCTGCAACTCCTATCTAAATCCCCTGCGTGGGAACTAGGGTCAACTACTCCCGTTTGGCTCGTAGGCATCACCCTGACATCAATGCTCGAGATCAACGCCCAGGGGTCTATAAAGTGCTGGGCTACCCCGACCTGAGGGCAGAGGCGAGGTGGAACAAAACAACGACACAGAAAAGCACAAGAAGGCAACACAGTGAGGACCTCGAAACACACTCATACACTGTATCACCTCACCGAGCTCTCCTCGGTCACCACTCCCGGGTGGCCCCGAGGTCGAGCTCCCTGTTCATCCTCCCTGAGAAGCTTTTAGTCACCTTTCGCCTACGGGCAAGACTGGAGTAGAGCTATTACCCGACCTAGGGGGCTCGAACCAGTATAAACGCTATGTCCCCTATTTGCTTGTCCTTCTCCTTCGAGCTGTGTGCCTGTCGGCGCTCTCTCCATCCCGGACGAGCGTGACTTTGGGCCTCGCCCCTTTGCACGATCCTTTCCCCCTTATTTGTGGTTGACGGTCCCGATCGTCGACACTCCTGTACCTTACTGCTTCGAGGCCGGACATACATTTTGTTGTGTGTCTGTGCACTCGATTTCAGGCTTCTCCTCGCTCCTCTCACCGCCAAGCGGTGAAGCGCATCTTTAGGTACCTTCGTGCTACAACTGATTATGATATTTGGTACTCTTATTTTTGTCTGTCCCTTCGAGCCTTTTTCGATACATACTTTACTGGTTGTAGGATAGATAGGAAGAGCACTTCTGGCACATACCAATTCATTGGCACTTCTCTTGTTTCTTGGTCACTAGGAAGTAGTCTATGGTTGCACAGTCCACTGCAGAGGCCGAGTATATTGCTGCAGCGAGTTGTTTTAGTCAAGTGCTTTCGATGCATTTGACTCTGCGTGACTTTGGGTTAGCAATAGCGAGTGTTCCACTGTCCTGTGACAACACTTCTGCTCTTTGTATTGCAAAGAACCCAGTGCAGCATTCCCGGACCAAGCATATTGATGTTAGATATCACTTCCTTAGAGACCATGTTGAGAAGGGGGATATCGCACTTCAGTTTGTAGAGAGTGACCACTAATTAGCAGATATTTTTACCAAGCCTTTGGATAGCTCTAGATTTGTTGCCTTGAGGAGTGAGCTTGGAGTTGTGAGCCCTTACAGCTTATCGTTAGGGGGAGCTGGTTTGTATATTATGTATTATATGTTTTCTTCCTGCATTTTCTTTCTTTTGCATTTCTTGGTGTTTTTGGGCTTATCTTTACTATTTTGACTCACCTTGCTAAGCTTGCTAAACATTGAAAATAAGCTTTAAATGGAAAAACTTGATGAAACTTGTTGCTTTTATTTGTTTAGTTTCTTCTCTAGGGGTATTTGTCATGAACTGAGAAATTTTGGATTTCCTTAGAGTCCCTATAGCAACTTGGGTGAAACTAGTTTGATCCATACTTGAGTCCTTCACTTACTCATGAATCAATGTGCTAAAATGAAAATTAAGCAAAATTGACTCTATTTGTGCGCATTAGACTCAACACCTTATATTCACAAGACAACCTCCCATTGCACTTGGGATGAACTTGGAATGCATCATGTTTGACCGAGACCATCCTCTTAATAGTTCTTCTTGAGATGGTCGAATATGGCTTGAGTCAATTGCTTTAAAAACAATGCAAATAAAAAAACATAAGTGGGTAAAGAATGCAAATAATGTCAAACATTTGCACCCACTATGTCTTTTGAGATCTTAAAGCAAAATTTGCATTGAAGAAAAAATGAGCTCGAAGGACCTTGTATGCACTTCTAGATTCCCCAAAGTGTTGAGTAGGTTGAACTCTTGGTTTTTCATTTGATCCTTTGAGTGGCTTTGCTTCTAGTTTTGAAACTAATGTTAAGTGTTGCACTTGTCAAATCTTGCAAAAATGACATCTTTATAATTAAGCTTGCTAGCAAAATTTGTCATCTGCACATGGACATGTCTTAGTTTACCATAATCTGAACTTGAGTAGCTTGGTGTCAAAGCTCCCTTAGGTTGCATTTCATGCATACATAAAAAGTTGGAAAACAAGCCATTTTGATGCCTATATTGGCAAAAGGGGGAGAAAAAGTAGAAAATGCATCATTAAAAAGATAAAAATGTGAATGCTTATTTTGGTTCTTATGATCTTCATAAAACTTTGCTATTTCTTATGGATCATAATCACATTTGGCACTTAAGATTGGATTTTAGAGTTTTTGTGGAAAACTTGCTCTTTCTTAAATGTAACTCAAAAATCCCAATCCTCTTTAGTTTAGCTTTAGCTCCAAAATCTCTTTCGTCAAGTTGGTCACGATCTCAATTCTCTTATTTGGACCAAGTTTGACTGTCAAACTCAAAACTTATACCTTTTCATGTGTTTGTCAATATACTCGTCAAGGGGGAAATTGAAGGACCATGTGGAGATCTACCCAGGTTTGTGATGAGTATTTTGACTAAACTTGAGCTTGGTATGCTCTGGTTTGAGTTTGATTTGGATTGGATTGGAATTGAAATTTGAAGTAATTTGAGTCTTCTCTGTTTTTCCCGTGCTACCGGTCATGACAGCCCGATCTACTAGGCACGCAGTAGCATCGGACCAAATGGCCAGTATGATATTTACAGAGAGGGTGTTTTTAGAGGATTTTCCTGGGCGGTGTTACCGGCCATGGTAGCCAAGTGCTACCAGGCCAGCGGTAGCAACGGCCCTGAGAGCGGTGCGAAGATTCCAGAGGAGGTGTTTTTTGGGTTTTGGATGGGCGGAGCTATCGGCCATGGTAGCCCGGTGCTACCGGGGAGCGGTAGCACTGGCCCTTTGGAGTGGTGTAAAAATTCCAGAGAAGGGGTTTCTCTGGTGCTGGCGTAGAGCGGTGCTACTGGCCTGGCAGCGATAGCACCAGTCCACTATGGGTGGTGCTACCGACTTGAGGGCCATAGCATCGGCCAGGATGAAAAAGTTGAATTTTGATTTGTGGACTTTGATGAATCTCTTGCATATCTTTGTGGGCAATGATATGTGAGGTGTTTCCTGTTTTTGATGGTTGTAGGACGATAGTGCTAGGTCATGGTGAGGCAGAGGATGACCGGGACTAGGCAAGGAGCGTCGGAGGTCTAGATGGTCAGGGATCGCTGGTAGATGATCGGAGACGGAGTCCGTGCAAGCCAAGAAGACAAGGAACGAATGAGATGCTAGCTAGACGCTACATAGATAGATGAGGGCTGTCGGATCGCGGTCTAGTTGATAGGATAGCGGGTCTTGTTAGTGTGCTTTGAAAACCGTGCAAGAAAACCCGTTATGTGTGTGGGTTTTGGGTTAGCCCTTGCATGGCTGTGTGAGTAGCTCAATCCTAGCCCTTGATGGAGTGCTCTAGGATTTAGACACTCATCCAAGGGTGGTAGGCGGCCCAAGAGTAGTATAAATAGAGGGGGAGGGGTGGTCTTCCTCCTCTTGAAGGTTTTTGAGGTTTTGTGCTCCTTTGAGCTTTGCCCACTTGAATGTGAGGCTTTGTAAACCTCTCCTTCCAGAAATGAAAATGTTTTCATCTATGTTCAATTTCCGTTATGCATTTACTCTACGCATTGAAATTCCGGAATTTAAATTTCGCATTTACTTTCTTGCAATTTACATTTACGCAATTTGGATTTGCCTCCCCTCCTTTTACATGCTTACGATTCTGATGCCGAGGATGTTGATTGTTGGATAAATCTCTTCTTAGATCATATTCCAATCTAGGCAATCCATGTGTTTTCTTGTAAGAAATCGGATTTTCCGTTCTTGAGTGAATGATCATGTGAATTGCGTTTCTTCAAGTCTCTACTTATTCTTTTGCTTGCTGTGACATGTGGGAGGCTATTCAAGATCATCTTGATAATCAAAACCCCACGAGAAAGTCTTGAATCAAGTTCTTTTTCATTTGCTCAAAACTTGGTGCGTTCTTACTTCCCGGGCAAAAAGGTCAGAACTTTGATGTCAATCCTTGTGATTGAAGGTTGGAATAAGTTCCTGACATCCCGAGGATCTTATCTACCAAGTTTCGTGAGGTTTTATCCGGCCGATCAAAAGGTTCCTCGAAATTTCCTTTTAGGTCTTGCTGATTTTTCAGGCTATTCTTGAGCTGTTCTTGAGCCCGGTGCTACCGCCTCTCGTACGGTGCTACCGGGCTTCCAACGGTAGCACCGGCCATACATCACATTTGCCTCCTTTTAATCGGCTCCTTTTGTGTGTTTTTCTTCCCGGGCTTGTTTGGACTATTTTTGGGGGAAAGTTTTTAAGTTACGACCATTCACCCCCTCTTTTCGCCATCTCGTTCTTTCACTATGTGATGTGTTTCCTTGTTTTTGATGGTTGCAGGACGTCGGTGCTCGATCATGGTGAGACGAGGGATGACTGGACTAGGCGAGGTGCGCCGGAGGTCCAGACGGTCGGGGATCGTCGGAAGATGATCGGAGACGGAGTTGCTGCGATCTTAGAAGACAAGGAACGGATGAGATGCTAAATAGGAGCTACTCAGATCAAGGAGGGCCGTTGGATCGCGGTCTAGGTAATAGAGTAGCGGGTCTAGTTAGTATGCTTTGAGAAGCGTGCAAAACCTGTTATGTTAGTGGGTTTCGGGTTAGCTCATATATGAGTGAGTGAGTCAATCCTAGTCCTTGATGGTGTTCCTTAGGGTAGAAGGAACTCATCCAAGGGTGGAGGATGACTCAAGAGTAGTACAAATAGAGGGGTAGGGGTTGCCTTCATTCTCTTGAAGATTTTGATGTTTTTGTGCTCCTTTGAGCTTTGTCCACTTATTTATGGGGCTTTGTAAACCTCCCTTCCAGAAATAAAAATCTAATTTCCTCTCAATTCTGAATTCACTTTCAACATTTACATTATGTCTTTAAATTTCGCAATTTACATTCTTGCAATTTACCTTTCGCGCATTTGGATTTGCCTCCCCTCCTTCTAAATACTTGTGGCTCTTATGCCAAGAATGAATGATTGATGGATGAGTTTTCTTCAGATCATATCCCAATCATCAAGGCAAGTCTTGTATTCTTCCTTGCAAGAAACCGATTTTTGCTCCTAAGAGGATCAATCTTGGAAGATTGGGTTTCTGAGTGTTCTTGTCTTGTGTTCTAGCTTGCTATGATGTAACACCCTGAAATTTACACTAATTTAAATTTTGGAGTATTTTTTTATTTTTGAGAATTCCTGAGAATTTATTAGGATTTAATTGGATTTATTCATTTTTGACCTTTCTTGAAATTCATTAAATTTATGCAAAGGTTTTCGCGAAGTTTTATTGGAAATATTTTATCTAAGTTCTAAATGTTCCAAAATATTTTCCAGAATTTTTCTGGGTACTTTTGCTATTTAATTTGGCTTTGTTTATTTATCTGAAATATTTTAATTCGATAATGTATTAAAAATCGAATGAATAGTGTTTGGGCAGAAACCCTTCTCTCCGGCCCAAATAGCCGCGCGCCGTCAGCCCGCGCTGCCCGCTACGCCGAAAACCCTAGCCGCGCGTCGTCCGATTCCGATGGAACGCTCGCCGTTGCGCTGTCATGTAGTTTTTGCCGTAGCTGTTCGATCGTAGTTGTGCGGCTGAGATGCGTACACGCGTCGGCCGTTGGCCGCTTCGCCGATTAAATTGGCACCGTTCATTTTTGAACGAGCGGCGGTGATTGCACCGCGCCCTCGCCGAATCGCTTGTGGCCACGTCCCCTTTGACCGAGCGTGACCAATCTCGGCCGTTGATTTCAAACAGGTCGTCGCGATTGCGCCGCGTGTCGCTACGTAGCCGAGGCGTCGCCAGGTGTGCGTGGGATCTGGCCGTTGGATTCAGACGCACCGTCAGATGCGTGTCGCGTGGCAGCACGGAAATCGAAGCGTCACCGAGTCCACGCGGGATTGCACCGTTCATCTTTGGATGACCACGATTTAACCACGTAGCAGAGATCTGATCGTTAGATAAAGAATGGTTGAGATGGTGACACGTGTTCATGCATGAATCTCGAGGCAGTTGGCTGACATCAGCAGTGACGTCAGTGCTAACGTCATCAGGTGGGGGCCAGGTGCACTATTCTGTGGATCGAGTCCATGGTGGTCCAGAGCCGAACCGTGGACCGGGTCCATAGATCGAGGCGACGTGGCAGCACCAGAGGCTGTCACGTGTCATGCTAACGTCATCGCTGACGTGGTAAATATTTTTATATATAAATATTTTTAGCCGAATCTCATTTCAGTGCTGATGTCATCATTAGGTCATGCTGACGCAATAAACCGGTTTTTCAGTTGGAAAATATTTATGTTAATTCGGTTTTTTTCTTTTTAATATATTTGCAAACTTTAAAAGGCTATAACTTTTGCTTTTTGACTCCGATTGAGGTGATTCTAGTTTCTAAAAATTTGTAAAATTATGCTCTTTTTAATGATGAATTTTATTTGAATTTTTGAGGTTACATAGTCTACTATTTTGGTTATTTATTGCAGATATGATTTTTACGCGTAGACGCAAATTTGCCGGAAGAGTTCATAGCTCAAGACCAAGCTTCGAAATACGACCAGCTAATCTTTGAAGGCAAGTGATGCTTTGACCATTTTGATCCTAGTTTCTGTTAAATATATATTTTGCTTTAAAATTATGCATGCTAAATTGATTTAAATATATTTAAATGGATTTGGGTAATATAGCTAATCAACCCATATTGTTATCGCCACCTTGAAATTACTATTTGTATGTCTTTAAATCATTGTCCACCCTAAGGTTATTCATATTTGTTGGATATTAATATGATGCCAACACAGGAGGCTAGACCGTGATTAGATGCTTAGCCTTGCAACGAGTCATGAATGATCTTTCGGAAAATGTATCAATGTTGACTAATGAAATATCGAATGTATTTTGAAAGTGGTGTGATGAAGTCACATGATGAGATTGAGGCACAGAGACCTGTGTGGTTCTGTACTGATGTTGAGTTATTGCTGGCATGTGTTGCACAATAATCAACTGGGTGGGAAATGATTTAGACTGGGGCAAGTGGCAAGAGGCTTTGTGCCAAGTGGGCCTGTGTGGCAAGGGGCTGTTGAGTGATGTGAGTCTGTGTGCCACATTGGGCTGTGTGCCACTGTTGAGTGTTGGAAGTCTTGCCTTGGTCAGTTAAGGACCTCACCTTGCAAGCCTTTGATCTGAGTCACCCGTACAGCCACATGTCTGTTATGGGACAGACCTAGTTGATTTGGGTTCTGATATCTTTCCTCTGATACCTCAGGGTGACAGTACACAGGGGTGTATCTGTGTGGGGGAGCGTACTTGTGCTACGGCTTGGTGCCCATCCAACGGTGTTGGCCTGTCCTATACTTCAGCTTTGTGTGAGGAGAGTGATAGTGAAGGCAATACCGGAGAGGTTCATTGGTTAAGATAGAGGTTCCTGAAAGGCTTTGTTGCGGACAATCACCTGTGTGGTGAACGGCTGTATCTTGTGGGTAAAGTGTACAACCTCTGGAGAGTGTCAAATCTATTCAAATAGCCGTGCTCACGGTATTGAGCATTGCTCGGAGATTACAGTTAAGGGTTAGACCTTCAAAAATAAAATGTGGAATGGGTGGCTGTGTGCTAATGCTAAAAATGAACTGTTTAGGGCTGTGTGTCGAGAATCTTTGAAGAAAAACTGTTTGAAGAACTTAGCAATATATATAACTTTTTCACTGTTTTTAATCTAAATAAGATGCTAGTTTAAAAATGATGTTTGATGCAAAAGAACCAAGTAAGCCAATTCTTTGGAATAAGCCTTGCATGTAGTAATAGCACCGCATTCTGTGCATTACTTGCTGAGTGCCTTGAGTACTCACCCCTCCTTGCTTATCAACCCAACAACAGTGGAGGAGTCTACGCCGGCCTAGGAGGAGGAGTACATTGAAGATCCGGACAATTAGGGGGCAAGCCCGGTGAGTTGCCTGTGGCAATATGAAGGCTTCCACGAAGTTTATTTGTTTTCCGCTGTTTTCTTTCTTATTCTCATAATGTAAGCCCTGCGTGGCTGATTTATGTAAGCAGACCATAAGGTCGTACAATTCAGTTTATATAAATGTTTACACTATTTATTATTGTATCGCTGTAATGTATGCAATGTGCAACCCTGTAAAGGCTGTGTGTGCTAGCGTGATCCTGGACTGGCACAGAATACACAGAGGGTCCGGATTCTCAGAATCGGGTCCCGACAGAGGTGGTATCAGAGCAGGTTGACTGTAGGTCTTGACCCTAATTAGGTTAGTTGTGCCTAGGTGGATAAAATTATTTTCTAAGATTTAACCAACTTGAGCAAGAATATCAATGAAATATCAACTTATCTTTTCTCTCATGATCATACCTATGCTGCATTTTCTGTTGTTATGTTGGGTTTTTAAACGAGGTCTGTTTTGGCAGATGAGGAGGATCCACACCTATGGAGAGCGCACTGGAGGATTCGCCGCTGAGCTATGGCGTATGATGCAACTACTCGGAGGTTTCGACAGGCCGCTTTATCAGGGGACCACTGTAGTGCAGGCATGACTTGATATCGCATGGGATGTCAAGATCACTGTTTATGCTCGAGAGAGGACGAGGGCGAGCCGTCCTATCTACATCACCGCCAGGAGGACTTCATTTGAGGCCGGGATCCAGGAGACGGCACGTCTTCCGATGCGACAGATCGCTCGCACCTACTCCACAGAGTTAGATGGCACTGTCTTTCGTCACCACCCGCGCCGAGATAATCGCCACGACAGGATGGAGTTCTTGGAGGAGGACACCACGATCACTCACTTGGCGAGGTATGTCATCGCCCAGGAGGAGGCCATGGATGATACAGTCCAGGAGCTGCAGAGAACCCGCGACGAGGTCACAAAGGTGAGAACTCAACTGCGGGAGAACCTAGCTCACGCTATGGAGAGGATTCATGAGCTGGAGATGGCTCTGTATGGACCTGAGCCTGAGCCAGTTTTGGAGCTGCATGACCCAGATCTGGAGGAGCTGGAGCAGGCAGCTTTGGAACTCGCCGAGTCAATGGGGTCGTTTGTACCAGCTGCAGTAGGTCATCACGAACAGTTTGCCCCTATGCCACCGCACCCGCCGCAGAATCCACCGGGAGGACCGCACCCCGGGTGGCTTAGTGACTGAGAGAGTTCTTTTTCCTTCAGAGATGACTCAAATGTTGAGTCAAGTCTTTTGAGTCGTGTCTTTTGTTTTTGAGTCGCCAGTAGGTGTGAGTCGTTGTGGAGTTTTAATGTCTGTTTACTTGTTTCTATTTGTGAGTGTCTGGTGTGCGTTGCATTGCCCTTAGGCACTTGTAAGTGACCATACTATTTTATTATATTAATAAAGTTGCTAAATAATTCAAGTTACACCTGTTTCCCCGCATAAGTTCTTTTACTTGTCTATGCTTTCTTCTTTTCTTAACCTTGGAAGCTTTCAACATATGGTGAGGACTCGTGGCAATGTTGGAGCTAGCGGAAGTGGTGCTAACCAGGCATGGAACGAGAACGAGGAGCCAATTCCTCAACCATCGCAAGTTGATCTGCAGAATCTGGGAGCTTTCCTAGCTGCCCAAACCTAGTTGATGAACACCATGATGCAGACCATGCAACAGATTTCCAACCAAGCTGCTGCAAATGTTCAGCAAGGGGGTAGCCATGGACCACACCCCTACTCAAGACTGTCAGAGTTTATGAGGACTTGCCCACCTACGTTCTCGGGTAATGCCAATCTGTTGGAGGCGGATGATTGGCTGAGGACAATAGAAAGGAAGCTGCACATAACCCAATGTGTAGGAAATGAGAGGGTACTTTATGGCTCTCATCAATTAGAGGGAACCGCCGCAGAATAGTGGGAAAACTTTTGTGCATCGCATGAGGATCCTCAGGGCATCACATGGGAGGAGTTCACAGCAGCCTTCAGCCAATACCATGTGCCAGAAGGTATCATGGATCTGAAGAAGGAAGAATTTTGGAATCTCAAGCAGGGTGGCCAATCAGTGGCCGACTACCTGAACAAGTTTACTCAATTGGCACGCTACGCACCAGTGGACGTAGCTACGAACAAAGCGAGGCAATCCCGCTTTATGAAGGGATTGAATGTAGGGCTGCAAGTAGGACTGATCACCCACACATTCCCTAATTTCCAAGAGTTGGTCAACAAGGCTCTCATCTTGGAGGATAAGCGCCGGGAGTTGGATGACAACAGAAAACGTAGAATGGCGCAACAAGGAGGTCGTCCGGGCCAGCAGAGGCAGAGGATAGCACTGAAGGATCTAGTTGGCCTAGAGGGAGGGGGTGAATAGGCAACTTTTACAAGTTTTAATTTTTTAAAAAAACAATTCACTGTTCTTTATGAGAGAAAAGCACAGAACAGAATATATATATATATATATATATATGAAGTAAAAACAAAACAATAATAATAACAGCAAAAGCAATAAAGAGAAATAAAACACAAGTGAGACAAGATTTATCCCGTGGTTCAGAGCCGCACTCCTAATCCACATTGAAGCACTTCTTCCGAAGTATTGCTTCTTCAAAGCTAGTCGTAGTAGCTCCGGTTATCACTCAGATAACTTTTTCACTACTCCAGTGAGGTGAGTTCCGAATCTCTCACAATCACAGTGGCCTTCCACAATCACTCCTGGACAGGTCGCACTGTTCTCTTCCTCCAAGATGTCTAGGATCAGTAAGATCCAAGAGTGAGTATCAGAGCACTATGGAGTAAGTATCAGAGCATAAAACGAAAAAGAAAAAAATATCAATATCAGAGCACAAAGATAGCACACATAAGTCAGATACAAATCAGATACACTAATGCCTCAAATACCATCAATATCAACACATTAGATACTAGTTTTAGACAATACAATAATACTTTGTCTAGCCTACAGAACAGAACCTAGAAAACTATAGATATATTCTCCCCCTTTGGCATCAATAGCCAAAAAGGGGTCCTATTTGCGCCTGGAAAAGGTTCTTTTGAGCTGACCAAGAACTGAGCTCTTCCTGGGAGGAGAAATAATTTGATCATCAGCTGCTTCTTGAGTTTGAGTACTTGGCCCTTGGGACATGGCTTGATCATGCCAGCTCGGATAATCTGGTTCACCTGGTTGAATGGTCAAATTATGAAGATCTGACTGCATTTTGCCCAAGGACTCATTCAAGGTGTTTGTTTCTGCAAGGACCTGACCCACATCATAAATTCAATCTCGTGCCCGTCGAGTATGGTCAAGCAGGGCATCCTCAGAGAAGTCTATGAGATGGTCCAGATTTTGTCTGATCCATAATTGATTACTCTTGTTTGATGTGCTTGCAGCCTCAACTTGATTTCTTAGACTCTTGTGATGATCATCAATTTTCTGATTCATGTCATACAATCTGTCCTTTAATAGATTTTGATTTGTGCCAAGCTGTTGGATGCACTGTCTTAAGTCCCATTGGTTGCTGTTGAGGTGATCAAATCTAGACAAGACTACATTTTGAAATCTTGCTTGTTCTTCATATCTCTGAGCTGTTGTTGCTTGATCTTCCATATATCTTGGTTGAAAACCTCTTTGGTCAGCATAGTATTGTTGTTCAAAGGTGGAAAACCAGGCTGGTTGGGAGTCAAAAATATTTTCTTGAGCCTGAAAAGTATCTTCTTGTGCTTGCTCAGCATACTTTTGAGAGAATGAGGTAGGATACTGATAGTCAAAAAGACTTTGCTAACCAGGAAATGTATCCCTCTGGTCATGCTCAGGATGAACTGATGATGGGGGATAATGTGATTCATAATTTTGGGGCATACCAGATCCTCCTGCCTCATACTCATTTGCTCCTGGCCTGAAAACTTGAGTGAAAGACCTTGGATGAGCAGACTCATGATGGCTTAAGGTCTTACTTTTGTTTTCACTTTGAGCACTAGACTCTCTGTCATTTCCAATTTGAGCAGACTCATGATGACTTTCATAAGCTTGAAATTGATGATGAATATTATATGAGGGCATATGGCTTCCATAGGATTGATGCCAGAAATCACTGCTTTGAGCCTGTGAATACCCTCTTTGGCTGTTTTTGTCAAACTCATTTTCTTCTTCAGGCAGCACTAGTTCTTCCCGTTGATTTTCTTGTAATCCTTGAAGAAAACCAGTGATCCTCAAGTTTTGTCCAGTGGATTTATGCATATTATATTTCTTTGGGAAGCACTTAAATTCCCTATTCAGATCATCTTGAGAGATTATACCTTGTGCCAACAGGACTTCAGTGATTTCTTGAGCAAAAGGTAAAGGACTGCTAAATTTCTTGTAGACTGCCTCCTCCATTTGCCCAAAGATATAATCAACTAAATCTATAGGTTGTCTTGACAAAATGAGATGCAACAGGCATGCTAGAATTGGGGTTACACCTTCCTTGTATCCGTCTTTGGAAAAATTGTATGCCTTAATACAAGCATCAATACTTTTGCTTCTTCAGACAAACAAGAAACTCTGTTTGGATTGAAGTCTGAACTGGTGGTATTTTTGTATATGTGTCCAGATAATTTTAAGTCTGGTATATCACCACTTAATCTCCATCTCTGATGAGGGTACATCTTTTCAAATATCCTTGTTCGATTCGCCAATGGACTTGAGGCTTCAATTGCAGACTCAAACTGAGTAAATCTGATTTTTCTTATCTTTCCATTTAGAGTGAAATATTGTGTTTTCTCTGTTTGTTCACTAATAAGGAAGCATAAAACTCTAGTGTTCTTGAGACACTCCAAGGTATAGTCTTGTTTGACATTATATGAATTAATCCAGGGGTAGAGTTTATGCAATCAAACAATCTTGTTGAGTTGATTATGGAGTTCACTTGTTCCCAATCCACATACTGATGATTTGACAAAGCTGATATCATCTTTCCTTTTAAATCCCTTTTATTCAGATAACCATAATATATGTTTTTGTGAAGCAGAGACACAAAGTTTTCACCCAAAGCTGGTCTTGACTCAGGAAACCAAGTTTTCTCATTAACCAGTCGTACTGCTCTCGGTTCTTGCCTCTTAGATCTGCCAATTCTTCACTGCTCAAAATGTCAACCTCAAAAAACAACTCAGTATTTTCTGAAGATGATTCACTGTTAGGCTCATAGGCACTATCTTCAGAGGATGATTCAGCCTCAATCACTTGTTTATCTTTACCTTTTCTTGGATGAGAGGTAACTACCTTTCTATTTGTTCGAGCAGCATTATGAACATCTTGGATTAACACAGGACCTTGAGGTTGTGTAGGTAATGTTATTCCTGGAGATGAACTAGACACCTTCTGTTTCTTGCCTTTTACTTTATCAATAATTTTTCCAATCAATCCCCTCTTATCTAGGTTCTTTGACCTCATCTTGACTACCGACTGAAATTCAACTTTTGCTCAGACTCAAATGCAGACCC
Source organism: Otatea glauca (assembly GCA_036346275.1). Lineage (NCBI taxonomy): Eukaryota > Viridiplantae > Streptophyta > Magnoliopsida > Poales > Poaceae > Otatea > Otatea glauca. The sequence continues at coordinate 9,943,488 of CM070717.1, read as the reverse complement.
TTTTCAAGCACAAAGACCAGACCTAAAACAAAAAGATACTAGAGTCTAAGAACTAGGTCTAGGGTTTATGACACGAAGAGAGAAGAGAGGTTTCAAGGAAAACTTACTGAGCTTGAGAGAGATTCTTGCGCAGAATGCCGATGAACACCGTTGCCAAGATCCGATTAAGGATTTGCTTCAGTGCTAAGAAGGTTTTTCTGGCTTTGAGGAGTTTGCGCAAGCACGAAAGTATTCAGGGGAAAAATTCAAATGGAGGAAGTTACTGCATTGAATGAGAAAAAAGAGAGAAAGATGTCTTGGTAACTGGTGCCTTTAACTAGGGTGGTTGAGGGGGACAGGCGTCCTAAAAAAGTAGTGGGACCCCTTTTAGGTATATCGGTTTGAGCAAAACAGGGAATCTCAAAACAAGGTCAGGTTAGCAGAAGATAAGTCCTAAAGAAATAGGCAAGATTTTGAACATATTTTGAAATTTGAGAAGAGAAGAAAACATTTTATGAAATAGATAAAATCCATTTTGAATTTGGATAAGAATTAGACTTAGAAACATTTGAACATAAGGTAGACTTATTTTGGCAGTAAGATCAGAGAGTTTACCAATTGAGCCGGACCAAGATGATTCAAATACAAGCTGGACCAATTTTTGGTCCGCGGTTGAAGGATTTTGTTTTGGATAGAGTCAAGACCAAAACTTCCTTTAGGGACGGACCAAAATTTTTAGTCCGGGGTACATTGATTTTCTATTTTAGATTGGTCCGACCCAAAAGGGTACTTGCTATTTCACTTTAATTGATCTTAGTCTGCAATATGACTATGTTTCTGAAGATTTAGAAATAAGAAATATAGCTAAGATTAGGAACCAAATCAACACAAAGAGAAATAAACTGGAAGAAATTAGTTCTCAGGGAATGTTTGAGTCTAATATCCAAATGAGCATAAGTAATATCAACTTTGTCTCAGCTGAAAAACTCAAATGCTGAATAAAGACGTTTGGTTGAAAATTGCCACCAAATTTTAGAGGAACAGAGATTTTGACTTATTTACTACATTTTGGACTGGGCAAGAGAGAAGCATAGTAAGGTAAGTCTTAAAGCAGCATTTTCTCAATGTTTTAGTTAAGAAATTTATTCAAAGAAGCATTTTATTCTGAACTCAGCACTTTTGAATTTATTTATTCACACCTTGGATATCAAGAGATGCATAGCAAGCAAACTTGCTCCCCCTAAGTGTGACATCATCGAACAACATTTGAATATGCAATGATATTGAGTTCATTTTTAATTTTGAATATTTTGCCTCATCAAGTGGTTTAGTGAAAATATCAGTCAATTGGTCCTCAGTTCGTACATAACTAAGCATAATATTTCCTTTAGCAACATGATCACGAATAAAGTGATGTCGAATTTCAATATGCTTAGTTCTGGAATGTTAGACCGGATTGTTTGCTATTTTCACTGCACTTTCATTATCACATAACAAAGGCACATTATCAAATTTTATCCTAAAATCTAGAAATGTTTGTTTGATGAATAGAATTTGAGCACAGCAACTGCCTGCAGCCACATATTCGGCTTCAGCAGTGGACAATGCTACTGAATTTTGCTTTTTAGAACACCAAGAAACTAAAGATCTTCCAAGCAAATGACAACCCCCTGAGGTGCTCTTACGATCAATCTTGCATCCGGCATAATCAGAATCTGAGTAGCCAAGAAGCTCAAATGGAGTACCTTTGGGGTACTATAAATCAATACTAGAAGTAAACTTAAGATATCTAAATATTCTTTTTACAGCACTTAAGTGAATTTCTTTAGGTGCAGCTTGAAATCTAGCACACATACGGATTAATCGAACATGATGTCGAGCCTAGATCTTTGTCAAGTATAGTAATGAGCCAATCATGGATCTAAAAACCTTTTGGTCAGCAGGCTTACCTCCCACATCTTGATCAAGATGAGTATTAGTTGCCAAGGGAGTCTTTATTGTCTTGCATTCTTCCATTTTGAAGCGCTTGAGGAGGTCCTTGGTGTACTTTTCTTGTGAGATGAAGGTTCCCTCCTTCAATTGCTTGATTTGGAATCCCAGAAAGATTGTCAGCTCTCCAATCATAGACATCTCAAATTCTTTGGCCATCATGTCACCAAATTCTTTGCAAAGAGAATCATTAGTACATCCAAAGATAATATCATCTACATATATTTGACAAATCATTAATGTTCCATTGATGTCTTTTAGAAACAAGGTTGGATCAACCTTCCCAGTTTTGAAGTTCTTATTAAGTACAAAATCTCTAAGACGCTCATACCATGCTCTAGGAGCTTGTTTTAGACCATAGAGTGCCTTAGATAATTTTTATGAATGATTTGGTAAGTTTGGATCTTCAAAACCAGGTGGTTGCTCGACATAAACAGTTTCATCAATGAATCCATTAAGAAATGCACCTTTTACATCTATTTGAAAAAGAGTGATATTAAAATGAGTAGCAAAGGCAAGAAGAAACCGAATAGCTTCAAGACGAGCAACTGGGGCATAGGTCTCTCCATAGTCTAGCCCTTCTACTTGAGTAAATCCTTGAGCTACAAGTCTGGCTTTATTCCTTATTACCACTCCATTTTCATCTTGCTTGTTTTGGAACACCCATTTTGTATCAATAACATTGTGATCCTTTGGGCGTTTTATTAAGCTCCAGACTTTGTTTCTTTCAAAATTGTTAAGTTCTTCTTCCATAGCTATTATCCAGTCAGCATCTTCTAGAGCTTCTTCCACTGTTTTAGGTTCAATACAAGAGACAAAAGAGTAATGTTCACAGAAGGAAGCTTGTGACTTTTGATGATGGCTCGCTGATCTTGTTCCTTTTCTTCTTCTCCTTCTTGAGCTCCATCATGTGGCACCATTGATTGTGCAGGATATTCATCTTTGTCTTCCTTGGGTTTGATGTCACCCACTTCCATCTTTCTCATTGCTTGCACCAATCCGTCATCCCTACATCATCTAAATTCTCATGCTCACCTTGTGAGCCATTAGATTCATCGAATTTTACATCATAAGTTTCTTCTACTAGCCAGTTGAATTATTAAATACCCTATATGCTTTGGACTTTGAAGAATATCCTAGCATGATGCCTGTATCACATCTAGTATGAATTTTACCCAAATGAGTTCTCTTTTTATAGATATATACTTTACAACCAAATACACGAAAATATGATATATTGAGTCTTCTACCTACCAATAATTCATAAGGAGTTTTCTTAAGCAATCTATGGAGATAAAGCCTATTTACAGCATGGCAAGCAGTATTGATGGCTTCAGCCCAAAAAGCATCAGAAGAATCATATTCATCTAGCATAGATCTAGCCATTTCAATTAAAGTTCTATTCTTTTTTTCAACCACACCATTTTGCTGAGGAGTGTATGTAGCAGAAAGTTCATGTTTAATTCTTAATTCATCACAGTATTCAATAATATTTGTATTAACAAACTCATATCCATTGTCACTTCTTATTTTCTTGATGGGACAATCAAATTCATTTTGGGCCTGTTGGCGTCAAAAACTTGAGGTAGGGTTTCTGACAGTAGCACACAAGACGAACACCTGGTTCAAGAGCGTGCCAGTCGATTTGACCTGTAACCGACAAGGTAAAAAATATAAAATTCACTCAAAAGCCGATCGTAAAGATCTATCGGCTTAGACTTAATCAGCTTGAAGCCGATAAAGATTGAAGTAACAAGGTAAATCTAATTAGCCAATTAAGGCTAATCAGAGGATAAAGGTAGATCAATTCTGAAGAAGGCGATGCGCAACAAAATCAGAAAAATCAAACCTGGGGTGTAATTGACGAAGATCAACAATCGGCGATGCGCAACTTTATTGATCAAGATCGATTACAGAGACTAAATTACAAAAGCTACTCCTAGTTGACAAGAAGGAAGGAAGTAAAAGCTGGTCGATTGTATTGTGTTAGGTCCTTTGCAATTTGCTTTGGCCCTTCTTTTATACCCTCCGGCCGATAGTGTCCTATTACAGCACGTTTCAAGTCCTGATCCGTATCGGCCTTATCTCGGACGGTTGTTTTTCTTCAAAAATTTTGCAGTTACCAAATATCTTCAATTCTTGCTAATCCCGTCCGTTAGTTTCCGTATCTTTGATTTTATTGCCGATTTAGCTAAACTTGCCGAATTTTGGTGCAAACATATGCCCCCCATTTTTGAGAGATGACTTGTAATCTGTCAAAAATTTCACTTATCGGCTTTTCCAATCGGCTAACCGTTAAACTTCACTCAATAACTGCTACTTTATTCGCGCCGTAATTCTCTGACACAAAGGTAGTGCGTTTTAACTGCTCGCGTCTTTTGAGATCCAGTTCCCGCCTCTTCAAATTTTCACCACGCTATAAAATGCGGCCCCCACCTCGGTCATTCTTCACGCGCGCAAGCTCTGTAACTCTTAAAAATAGGCTTTATCGAGTCCTTTGCTCAACTCTTCCTTCATCAATCGGCTTGCTAAGATCGGCTGAAATGGATGCGAGTCAGGTACTTATTCCAATCCCTAACTGTAAAGACCAGTATTTCCTTGGCCTGAAAGGAAATCTAGATGCTAGCACGATTATTAGTCAAGAAATTCCTCGCCTTCCTCTATCGGCTATCGGATTTAACATAGAGAGTTGGGAAAAAAGCTTTAGGGCATGGCCGACGGCGCTCAAAGGATGGAGGTCTTGGTTCATCCGCGTGGCTACTCAGAAAAGAGAAGAGTGGGAAAGAATGGGTATAGCTGAATGCATCTCCCTCTCTTTAGCCGATCCAGAGGCCAACGAGCCCTTAGTGGCCACGGCTTGCTATTTCTGGTCGAAGGCTTTCAACGCTTTCTTGTTCCGTACTGGTCCCATCGGCCCAACCCTTTTGGACATAACTCAATTGTGTTGTCTTAGGCGGATGGAGAATGTGATATTGGCTTATAGCGACAAGCGAGACATAAGCTCATCAATCCAAAGGAGAAGGTTGGCGCAAGTTTATCAGTAACAACAACAAAGTAAACGGGCCGGTATCAGATGAGGAGCATGTTGCTTTTCTGAACTTGTGGTTAGACCGATTCTTGTTTTGTGGTGCTTCTTTGGGACCGATACAAGTATACCGATTAATAGCGAGCGATTGGTAGAGGGTCGTCGGATAGCCTTGGGGAAAATGCTTCTAGGAGCAGTCTATCAAATGATGCACGTGATTAGGAGTCGGCTATTTACTGGGTTTGCCAGATTTTGTGTTGGCGATGTAGGAGGCCCCCTCTGGTTCATCCAAGTATGGCTATACTGCTATTTTAGCCGATCCTTCAAGCTGGATCCCATGGAAGACTCAACGTTTCCTCGCGAAGATACACCAGAAAATGCAGTCCCAGAATTCAGAGCTAGCCGATCTTATGGCGAAAGATACATCATGTGTTCTGGCAGCAATAAGATTTCTCCGGTTGGCATAAAGAAATACTTATCTTTCTTTCTGAACTTAGACAACAATGACTTTAGCCAACAGGACTTCTTCAGTTATACCAGCGCAGCCAATTTTGCGTGGCCATCATTTCATCATCTAGATTCTGATAGTTCTGAGATGCCTGAATCGACTTTAAACCTCTTCAAAATTTTCCTTTCTTCGGGTATTTTGCATGTTGGCTTTAATACAAGAAATCGTACCTTCCAGCCCTCTTATGAATTCTACCACCCTTCTGTCTTTGCCAGACAATTGGGTTTCGGCCAAATGATCCCCAGTCTTCCACTCCTCGACGTAATTCAGCCTAGGACCAGAGTACGATCTTCAGCTGCGGCCAACATGGTCTTGGAAATAGCCGATGATTTGCAAATCAGATCCTTGCCTCACTTTATTTTGAATAATCGTCGATCTAGCCGATATTTTGCATGGTGGTCCTCAATTGCGGAAGCACTTCCCCTTGATCGTACTCCATCGGCTATTATCGAATCCCTTTTCCCAGACCTTCCTGAGCCGATGGTATCTTTGATCATCGATTCGATGTGAATCAAGCCCCGGATATGATAATACGAGTCTCATAGACGTTACTGGCGAGGTATTAGTTATTCATTTTCTCTTCTTATCATAAGCCCATATGAACATATCTCATTGATTTTTATCTTTTTTCTTTGCAGACCAAAGCTGCTAGCAAGAAGCCGATTGACATTCCTTCGGCCAGTAAAGAGAAACGACCGCATAAGGCAACTGCACTCACCGGCTATACTTTCGGTTCTTTGGGCATTCAAAGTCCATCGTTGTCTGATTTGGAAAATTGACAGCAACCAAGTAAGTCATGTTTAATCATCTTTTGTTCCTTTTCATTTTCCTTCATTAAATAACTTTCTAGCCGATTGACCTCCAGAAAAGAAGAAGCCAAAGTCCACCAAGGTTCCTGCCAAGAAAAAATATCCCAAGCCACAAGAACAAAGTGGCAAAAGTTCACCGCACGGATCCGCTACCGCTCAGGTACTTTTCTACCTTTTAGAAGAATTTGCAAATCCAACTTATTCTATCGGCCCTCATGATATTTTACTTCTGTTCAGACTACCAAATCTGCACAAGTAACCAACATTCTAGCCAGTCTACCAGACATATCGGCCAAAGAGTTATTGCCTCCTCAGCCGATACCGCTTTACCAGAACCGCCGTAGCTCCAGAGTCTTCTGATCCATCCAACATCCTTGGCTTCAATCTATCTGACTTGGATGATCCAGAAATCTTTGCAGCTGATGATTATATCTCTTAAATACAAAAAAAACATCGTCGTCTCAAAAGACGCATCGGTTATAGTCTCGTCGGCTCCTGGAATGCAAGAGCGCCTTAACAAGCTCTTTGATTTGGTGTCAAGACCGCAATCAGAGATTCTGAATAATAATCAGCCGATTCGAGATGCCATGGCTACAGTCGAAACCGACTTGCCACCAGAGGCCATGGCCGCGCTACTCGAGGTATGCCACCTGGATGAGAAGAAGGCTTTGGTGGAGGCTGCTCAAGACAGGAAAGAAAAAAGAGTAGCCCAGGAAGCCGACCAAAGGACTCTTGACAAAATGGTTGCAGAAACAAAGGCAAAGAAGAAGAAATTTGACGCCACCATGGAATCTTTGAAGGCTGCCAAGACTTCTCTCCAGAAACTGGAGACCACTAGGAAGTTCCTTGAGGAAGAATTATCCAAGACGATGAAGCTCATCACTGAAGGCCAAGATTCCTTAGAAAAAACTTCATTGGCTGCCAAGGAGCAGAAGGTAGAGATAGCGTCGATCGTGGCAGCCTTTAAAGAGCAGTCGGCCAAACTTGTACCCATCCCAGGCAGCGCGACAGAAGATGACAGAATCTTGGATGAGGTACAGGAAACTATAGCCAAGACAGCTGGGGCTCTATCGGCTTTAGGTGCACATCTCCCAGGTTCCGGGATGTAAAACTTTATTGGCTGTTTCTTTCAGAAACATCCGCTCAAATACTTTGTAATTTTGTTATGCTTGTAATCGGCTGTTTAACCGATTTAATTCTTACTTTCCTGTAATTTGTCTGCAATCTCTTTTAGCCAAACAACAGCATCGTGTTAACTTGGCCTTTTGGACGAAATTTTTAGTCGGCTAGGCTCCAATCCACACGCTAGGATAGTACTTCTTCAAATACTTCCCGTTATTAGTTTTAGGCAATACATATCCTTCCAATGTCTCTAGTACATACGAATTTCCACCGACTAGCCGATTAACTTTGTATGGTCCTTCCCACGTAGATGACCATTTTCCAAATCGATTATCTTTCGAACCAACAGGCAATATCGTTTTCCATACTAAATCGGTTTGATCAAAAGATTTAGGTACAACCTTTTTATTATACGCTTTCGCCACTCTGATTTTATTCTTCCTAAGCCGATCCAGCGTGGACAATCGTAACTCTACTAATTCGTCTAAGTTATCAATCATCAGATCGTTGTATTCTTGAGCCGACAAGCCATTTTGCCTGGCTATTCGTATGGACTCAATGTTGATCTCTACGGGTAAAACGGCTTCCTGACCATATACTAGCTGATAAGGTGAAAGCTTCGTTGCTCCATGATACGCTAGCCGATAAGCCCACAGCGACTCTGATAAAGTTGCGTGCCAGTTCCTTGGCCTCTCATCGATTTTTCTTTTGATCAGTTTAATAACGTTTTATTGGACGACTCAGCTTGCCCATTAGCCTGAGCGTAGTATGGGGATGAATTCAACAATTTAATCCCCAAATTTGTCGCATAGCTCTGAAACTCGTTAGACATGAACATTGTGCCTTGATCGGTAGTGATTGTTTGTGGTAATCCAAACTGATGGACAATATGTTCATTAACAAAGCTGATAGCTTCAACACTTGTTACTTTCTTGAGCGGTATAGCTTCAACTCACTTTGAGAAATAATCAGTCGCGACCAAAATGAACTTGTGGCCTTTACTCGATGCAGGAAATGTTTGGCCGATTATATCTATCCCCCAACCTCGGAACGGCCAAGGTTTGATAATTGGATGTAAACTCGACGCTGGTGCTAACTGTATATGGCCAAACTTCTGACATGTCTGACATCCTTTATAATACTTGAAACAATCCTCTAACATCGTCGGCCAAAAATAACCTGTCCGTCTGAGCATCCATTTCATCTTATGTGCCGATTGATGAGAACCGCAAATGCCTTCGTGTACTTCACCCATTGCCACCCGCGCTTCTTCGGTCTCAAGACATCTTAACAACAAACCTTCCATAGTCCGATAATATAGCATATCGTCCATAACAACGTATTTCAATGCTTGTTGCCGTATCTTTCGTTCTATCGGCTTGGATGGATCGACCAGATAATCTTTTATTTGCGTTCTCCAATCGATAATATCTGTGCACATGACTGCCTTATCTACCAGCTCAGTCTCCTGACTTCGCCAAAAATCTTTGTATCCTGATGCTTGTTGGGCTAAAGCGTTAGCTCTATCGTTCAATTCTCGAGGGATATGACCGATAGAAAATGATGCAAAAGAGCCGATGATCTCTAAACATTTTTCTAAATACTTCAGTAGCACTTCATCTCGACATTGGTATTCTCCCTTTATTTGTTGTACAAATAACAGCGAGTCACCATATGCCTCAACAGCACTCACTCCAATATTTTCCAACAATTGCAAGCCTTTGAGTAATGCTTCGTACTCGGCCTGGTTGTTCGAGCATCGGCTATTCAGCCGGAATGCAAATTCAAAGCTATGCCCTTTGGGTGCGGTGAGTATAATGCCGATTCCATCACCTTCTCCACATACTGATCCGTCAAAGAACAGTTGCCAAGGCACGACTAAGATTAAATTTGCCGCAGTATCGTGTCCTGTTATAAAATCGGCTAGGACTTGTCCTTTGACTGCTTTGGCCGATTCATATGACAAGTCAAACTCAACCAAGGCGTAAGCCCATTTGCCAAGTCGACCTCGCAAAATAGGAGTTGATAACATATATTTTATAACATCGGTTTTGCAGATTACTTTACAGGCCGATGCTAATATGTAGTGCCTTAACTTTGTGCAAGAGAAATACAAAGATAAACATAATTTCTCGACAAAAGGGTACCTGACTTCTGCATCTAGCAACCGTCGGCTTAAGTAAAAGATAACTCTTTCCTTACCATGGAGTTCTTGTGCCAGAACAGCTCCAATGGTATCTTCTTCAGCCGAAACATATAATCTGAAAGGAACCCCTTTTTGAGGTGTAGCCAAAACTGGGGGGTTGGACAAGTATCTCTTAACTTTGTCAAAAGCCTTCTGCTGATCGGCTCCCCATCTGAATTCTTCATTGTCTTTTAATTTTAGCAATGGAGTAAAAGCACGAATCCTACTAGAGAGGTTTGAGATGAACCTGCGGAGATAGTTAATTTTGCCGATCAAATTTTGTAACTCGGTTTTGCATGTCGGTGGTTTGGTATTGGCTATAGCTTTTGTGAGACCCCAGATTTACCATCCGGAATCTCTTGTGTATTTCTGTACTAGTCCCAGATCAGTTGCTAGTACACACAGTGAAGCAGTGATTATCATAACCAGAACATAACGAAGAGAAAAAAAATAGCATAAGCATAAATTACCAGCCACATGGCTATTTATTACATCTCCTGGTCACATGACCACGCTTCAAAGAATGGAAACAAAACAACAAGATAAAACCCAAAAGACACCACAGCGACGACTAGGGAGCGCTTAGATTATCTTGGCGATCTCCAACGAACTCCTCGCCATAGAATTCATTGTCTTCGACTGCATCTTGATAATTCTCTGATGACAAAATTTTGTGTAGCATGTCAGTACAAACGTAGTCCGCAAGTCTGGGAAAATGCATCATGAAGGGCTTTCCAAGGAAAGCTTAATAGGGTTCTTTTGCACAAAGCCGGATTTAACAAACATTATTAATAATAATTTTCACAAAGCAGTTTTAACAATTATTTGTACAATTAAAATTATTTCTAACTCTAGTGAAGGTTCCAACTAGCAACACTAGTACACAGGCTCTAACCGCCCATTTTGAAAGATCTTGTTAAACCATCACATGACTCCATCTGTCATGATTCAAAACAGGTTCCATCTACCAGATTGGCTCAATCCGCCAAATAAATATTCGAGAGTTCTAACCACTCCCGAATCCCAAAACATCTGTTATTTTGAAAACCAAAACCAAGTCTACCAATATGAAAGCATTCTTCGCTTTGCCTTTGACCGTAGGCATGGCTATTCGAATAGTTTTACACTCTGCAGAGGTGTACAGCTTTACCCAAAAGACATGATCGTCTCTTGTTCCCATGCTTAATAAGCACACTTCCTTTGGTGTGCCGACAGAGAGATCATGACAAGGCCTTTACAATGTATCGCCTAACATGACCCACCACGAGGTTTGACCGTGTTAGGGTTCCATCCACCCAAGATCTGAAGCCCCTCTTGCGCTGTGTGAGAAATACGACTTGCCTCCATCGGCACCCACATTCCACCAAGCCAAGAGTCTAAGTTAGGTTTCTACAAATTATTGGTCAGTCGTACCCATTATAGACTTGTGGTTGCGGTAATGCTTAGAATGGACAATCATAAGCGTCGGTCCTTAAGTTGATTAGGCGGCTTTCAAAGCGTAACGATGCTCTATCCGCACCCGCCCGACAAACCATTCCGCCCCAATCTAAACCATTTTTATTTTGTTTTTATTTTACAAACACAGCAGCAATCACCTTGCTACAGTTCGATAAAACACATTTCAACAACATTTTAGAATTTATCCCACCATAGGTATTTTGATCAACGTCAATCCTAAGCACAGTCTATCGTACGAAACAAGGTTAATCACATAATACATGATTTCATGATTAAATCTTAAGGCTACAAAGACATGGTAATCATACAGCAAGGATGTTATTTCGAAATGGGCATAACTAACATTATATATTTTAACATCATCGGTTTATATAAATAGCCACGCAAGTTGCAAACTTTTTATAAAACAGTTATAAACAATGGGATCAACGTGCATCAAGGAGACTTGCCTTCATCAACAAAGTGCGCTGCGCTGTTCTGGAGGTCTTCTCCTTCGTCGGCGACGACGACCGCTTCTTCGACTACGCGCAAAACGGTGCACGAAATGAATAAAATATAATAAATAGAAACTAAAAATTATAATAAAAATACTGGCAGATAGAGGCTGAATTTAGATAAATTTAGCAATTTGAATCACACGATTCGGAGGTACGACGAAAGAGAATGGGTCATTTGAAATTGGATTAGAAGGAAAAATCACAAAAAGGAAAAACACTGTAGCAGTACTGTTCATTCGCGAATAACAGAGCGACAATCAAAGCACAGGGGGAGATAGGGCCAGGGCGGCTGGCCAGCGAAATGGAAGATAAGGTGAGCATCATGAAGAGCTCGACGCCGCGAATCCAAAAGTGAAATCGGATTTCGAAGAAGATTACCGGAGACGACAAATCGACGCCGCAAAGATGGTTAGGCCGACGGTGTTCAAACGTCAAATTCGTCACCGTCCTGCAATGAAACCCAAATTTTCTTGAGGGCTTTTGATCTTTGTGACAAGATGCACAAAATGACACGGACAGAATTTGATATGGCTCACCGGATCAAAAGTTGGCTCGCCGGTTTCTTTGGTCGACGTTGGGCTGCGGTTTTCGCGAGGTTTGGAAAGGAAAATGGCACTGAATCAAAGGGGCAAGGTGAGCAAGGGGTAGAGGACAGCAAGACAAAACTTTTGAGTACTCACACGCCCGGTGAGGTGAAGAAACGCCCGAGATAATGACCGAGCAATAAATTGTCATTAATGCTTAATTGCGGCCGTTTCGCTCGGGTTAAGGATGGGTAACGGCAGGGAATTGAATCCTTCCATCAATACGGTCGCAATGCTTCAACTCTCCCTTGATTTGATACGAAAATGAAGAAGTTATAAATTTTATTCTTTTGGACATTGAAGAGGAGAGATACGTGAAGAACACAGGGGCTAGAGGTTGAAGACGCACTGTAGCTCTGACATGTGGGTCCAAATGAATAGTGCTAAGAATAAAGCGCGAAGGATAAAATAGATAACAAGATCTAAAAAAATCTGTAAAAGATCCTAAAAATCCTAATGAGTAAAATGGAACCCAATAAAATTGGTTTCACTTATTTTGGATGAATCTTGAAATTTAGATAATTTCAGGACGAATATAATGGATTTGATGAAAGCGTGAGAGATAAAATAGCAAAGAGATTCTATAAATCTTGGAAAAATTGCCAAAATCATTATAGAATATTTTAAACCTAATTCAATGGATTTTGAGATTTTTGGAGCATTATGGAACTCGGGTGAAATTTTAAATAAGGACCGGAATATGGAATTTTAACTTTGCGGACGATAAAGAATTGAACTCCAGTTTCGGGAGGGTATGGATGCCAGGTTAATTAGAACACCAAGGAAAATCCAAATTTTGAATTTAATTAATTTTAAAATAATTTTTGAAACAAGAGGAAATCTGGGATGTTACAAACCTACCCCCCTTAGAGAGAATCTCGACCCCGAGAATCGGACGGAGAAAGAAAGAGATCGGGAAACTCGGCTCTGAGGTCCTCTTCTCGCTCACAAGTTGCTTCTTTCTCAGAATAGTTGCTCCACTGAACCATGCAAAACTTGATCACTCGGCTTCTGGTTCGACGCTCAGCTTCATTCAAGATTTTGACTGGATACTCTGGATACGACGGGTCTTCCTTGAAATCCAATTTCTCCAAAGACATCTGTTCTTCTGGAATTCTGAGGCATTTCTTCAACTGAGACACGTGAAATACGTCATGCACATCACACAACTGCGGAGGAAGTTTCAACTTATAAGCAACTTCTCCTCTTCTGGCAACCACTGGAAATGGACCGATATAGCGAGGTGCAAGCTTCCCGCTAACTCTGAAACGACGCATTCCCTTTAGGGGTGAAACTTTCAGATACACATGACCACCAGGTGCAAAGCTTAAATCCCGACGACGATTATCAGCATAACTTTTCTGCCTTGACTGAGCTGTTTTTAAATTCTGACGAATCACTCTCACTTGCTCTTCTGCTTCTTTCAGAATATCAGGTCCGATTACTTGTCCCCCCTCTGTCTCTTTCCAATACAACGGTGTTCGGCATTTTCTTCCGTAGAGAGCTTCGAACGGTGCCATCTTTAGACTTGACTGGTAACTGTTATTGTACGAGAATTCTGCATACGGCAAATTATGATCCCAAGATGAACTGTATGTCAAATCACAAGCTCTCAGCATATCTTCTATTATTTGATTTATCCTTTCCGTCTGACCATCTGTCTGAGGATGGTAAGCAGTACTGAAGTTTAGGTTTGTGCCCAGAACCTCGTGCAACTTCTGCCAAAACCTCGAGGTAAATTGGGAACCTCGATCTGACACAATCTTCTTTGGCACACCATGCAAACATACAATTTTGGCCAAGTATAGCTTTGCGAGTTTATCACCAGGATATGTTGTCTTCACAGGAATAAAGTGTGCAAGCTTAGTCAATCTATCCACAATAACCCATATTGAACCATATCCGGACTTAGTTCTGGGGAGTCCGGTGATAAAATCCATTTCTATTTCTTCCCATTTCCAAACAGAAATCTGCAAGGGTTGTAGCAATCCTGCAGTTCTTCAATCTGTTTCTTCATCTCTGCTAATTCATTAGCAGGTAACCGATAAGGCATCTTCGAGATAGGAGATGTACCAGGTACAAGCTCAATCATAAACTCAATATCCCGGTCTGGTGGTATACCAGGCAAATCTTCTGGGAATACATTTGGGTATTCATTCACTATGGGCACATTTTCCAAGGATGTACCTATTAGTCGGTTCAGGGTACTACCCCCCTTAGAGAAGAGATTAGACAGGAACTCCACTCGAATTCCCTCAGGACTAGTAAGAGAGATAGCTCTACTAGCATAGTCTATCTGACCTTTGTACTTGGTTAACCAGTCCATTCCAAGGATTACTTCTATACCCTTAGTATCCAACAATATTAAGTTCGCTAGGAACTTTGCCCCTTTTATAATTATATCTATTTTTGGAGAAATAGCAGTTGTTCTTAGTTCTTTACGTGGGATTGAACTAGCAAGGATTTCTCGAATCAGCGTATCCCATCCATGCTTTCTAACCAAATACTCTGATATGAATGAATGCGAAGCACCAGAATCAAACAATACTGAAGCAGGAACTGAATTGACGAAGAACTTGCCATACACCACATCAAAGCGCCCCGAACTTCTTGGCGATGGCGTGATTAACACGTCCTCTTCCGATGGTGCGAGAAGTACGCAGAGTCTGTGGCGTCCTCTTCCCGTAATCGGTCTTTGGGCGAGCCGAGTAGATCCTGTGTTGAACCGAATCGGGTCACACCGACGCTTCGGGGACAAGCACTAGCGTAATGTCCCATCTCCTGCAGGTTAAAGCATTGGACTCCTGCAGTTGCTGCGTTGCTCTTCTGAACTTGATTTCCTGTATTGTCAGTAGGGGCTTGAGTGAACTGACGAGGAGTGGACATTGGGGTCCTGGAAGTATTGGTGGCTACTAGCTCGCCGGTGAAATTTGGAAGAAACGGGGTTTGGAGCTATCGCACCACGCCGCGTTTGAAACATCAACTTCCTCTTTCTTGATTCAAGCGGTGATGCCGAGCATCCTCTTGGATCAAAGCTTTGTTCACCATGTGCTGGAATGAAGGGAAGTCATTTGATACCAGGTGAACTTTGATATTGGGGTCAAGGCCCTCCATGAAGCGCCAAATCTTAGCCTCATCCGTGGCAACATCTTCGGTAGCATAACGAGAAAGCTGGGTGAACCGATTCAGATATTACGAGATCGAAGGTTTCCTTCTTGCGCAGCTTGTGAAACCCATGCCTCTTCATTTCCATAATCCCCTTGGGAATATGGGTAGCCTAAAAGCTTCCACAAATTCATTCCAAGTGATGCTCTGGGCTTCCTCGTGGGCAGCGAGGTAATTTTCCCACCAACTTGCAGCAGTTCCTTTCAACTGATGAGAGGCATATAAGACACTCTCAAATTCATCACACAGGGCTAAGTAAAGCTTCCTTTCTACATCTTTTAACCAATCGTGAGCCTCCAAAGGGTCCACTGATCCTGCGAAAGTTGGGGGTCTGGTCCTCATGAATTCCCCGAACTTAGACTGGGGTGGCTGAGCTGTGGCCTGAGCTGGGACTGCTTGAGGTGGATTCAACGCATTTTGCGCCAAAGCTTGCAGAATTTGCATTTGCATGGCCATCATCTGCTCCATGCTTGGTGGCTGGTTCGGGGGTGGGGGTAGCACTTGGTTCTGCTGCTCCATAGGAACTTCCTCTTGAATCTGCACTCTTTCGCGACCACGACCGCGGCCTCCTCTTCTTCCTCTGCCACGACCTCTGCCAGGGTTCTCCATCTGAAACCAAGGATAGGAAAAAGCACGAGGAAAGAGGGAAAGCAAAGATAAGAAAACAGGGGACTAAACAACATCCACCGAAACAAAAACACAACAAAAGAAAGGAAACTCCAACTAAAATCTTTATTTAAACCAAAATAGCTTTTAAAGAGAAAATGGCTGTATCACAAATGCATAAAAGCACGATACAGTCCATCGCACAACTTATTCATCGTTCTAAACGTGAACAAAAGGAAGGGTGCTAAGCCAGACTAACTACTACCCCTGCTCTCCACAAAAACACGAGGGGAGGGATCCTCCAGCTTATGCGGCAAAGATGGTGTAAACTGACATCTACAAATTTTGAAATGGGACAAGGTCAGTAAACAAATTTCAAATGAAGGATGAGGTAAAGACCAGACTCTAAGACAGAAAAGGTAGAAGCAAAGGAACCTAAAAAAAATTTATAAGTATATTGTTATAAAAATATTAATCCTTAAGGCTTTGCCACTCTAACTAAGTTCGTCTCTGATCGTCTGTGCTCGATACCACCTCTGTGAGACCCCAGATTTACCATCCGGAATCTCCAGTGTATTTCTGTACTAGTCCCAGATCAGTTGCTAGTACACACAGTGAATTAGTGATTATCAAAACCAGAACATAACGAAGAGAAAAAAAATAGCATAAGCATAAATTACCAGCCACATGGCTATTTATTACATCTCCTGGTCACATGACCAGAGTTCTCAGCAGCGGAAACAAAAACAACAAGATAAAACCCAAAATACACCACAGGCGACGAATAGGAGCGCGCGCTTAGTTATCTTGGCGATCTCCAACGAACTCCTCGCCATAGAATTCATTGTCTTCGACTGCATCTTGATAATTCTCTTATGACAAAATTTTGTGTAGCATGTGAGTACAAACGTACTCCGCAAGTCTGGGAAAATGCATCATGAAGGGCTTTCCAAGGAAGGCTTAATAGGGTTCTTTTGCACAAAGCCGAATTTAACAAACATTATTAATAATAATTTTCACAAAGCAGTTTTAACAATTATTTGTACAATTAAAATTATTTCTAACTCTAGTGAAGGTTCCAACTAGCAACACTAGTACACAGGCTCTAACCGCCCATTTTGAAAGGTCTTGTTAAACCATCACATGACTCCATCTGTCATGATTCAAAACAGGTTCCATCTACCAGATTGGCTCAATCCGCCAAATAAATATTCGAGAGTTCTAACCACTCCCGAATCCCAAAACATCTGTTATTTTGAAAACCAAAACCAAGTCTACCAATATGAAAGTATTCTTCGCTTTGCCTTTGACCGTAGGCATGGCTATTCGAATAGTTTTACACTCTGCAGAGGTGTACAGCTTTACCCACAAGACATGATCGTCTCTTGTTCCCATGCGCAATAAGCACACTTCCTTTGGTGTGCCGACAGAGAGATCATGACAAGGCCTTTACAATGTATACGCCTAACATGACCCACCCGCTGAGGTTTGACCGCTGTTAGGGTTCCATCCACCCAGTACAGAAGCCCCCTCTTGCGCCGTGTGAGAAATACGACTTGCCTCCATCCGGCACCCACATTCCACCAACTGGCGAGTCTAAGTTAGGTTTCTACAAATTATTCAGTCAGGTCGTACCCATTATAGACTTGTGGTTGCACGGTAATGCTTAGAATGGACAATCATAAGCGTCGGTCCTTAAGTTGATTAGGGCGGCTTTCACAAACCAGAACCAGTGCTCTATCCGCACCCGCCCGACAAACCATTCCGCCCCAATCTAAACCATTTTTATTTTGTTTTTATTTTACAAACACAGCAGCAATCACCTTGCTACAGTTCGATAAAACACATTTCAACAACATTTTAGAATTTATCCCACCATAGGTATTTTGATCAACGTCAATCGTGAGCACAGTCTATCGTACGAAACAAGGTTAATCACATAATACATGATTTCATGATTAAATCTTAAGGCTACAAAGACATGATAATCATACAGCAAGGATGTTATTTCAAAATGGGCATAACTAACATTCTATATTTTAACATCATCGGTTTATATAAATAGCCACGCAAGTTGCAAACTTTTTATAAAACAATTATAAACAATGGGATCAACGTGCGTCAAGGAGACTTGCCTTCATCAACGAAGTGCGCTGCGCTGTTCTGGAGGTCTTCCCCTTCGTCGGGGACGACGACCGCTTCTTCGAATACGCGCAAAACGGTGCATGAAATGAATAAAATATAATAAATTGAAACTAAAAATTATAATAAAAATACTGGCAGATAGAGGCTGAATTTAGATAAATTTAGCAATTTGAATCACTCGATTCGGAGTTACGACGAAAGAGAATGGGTCATTTGAAGTTGGATTAGAAGGAAAAATCCCAAAAAGGAAAACACTGTAGCAGTACTGTTCACTCGCGAATAACAGAGCGACATTCAAGGCGCAGGGGGAGATAGGGCCAGGGGCGGCTGGCCAGCGAAATGGAAGATAAGGTGAGCATCATGAAGAGCTCGACGCCGCGAATCCAAAACTGAAATCGGATTTCGAAGAGGATTACCGGAGACGACAAATCGACGCCGCAAAGATGGTTAGGCTGACGGTGTTCAAACGTCAAATTCGTCGCTGTCCTGCAATGAAACCCAAATTTTCTTGAGGGCTTTTGATCTTTGCGACAAGATGCACAAAATGACGCGGACGGAATTTGATTTGGCTCACCGGATCAAAAGTTGGCTCGCCGGTGTCTTTGGTCGACGTTGGGCTGCGGTTTTCGCGAGTTTTGGAAAGGAAAATGGCACTGAATCAAAGGGGCAAGGTGAGCACGGGGTAGAGGACAGCAAGACGAAACTTTTGAGTACTCACACGCCCGGTGAGGTGAACAAACGCCCGAGATAATGACCGAGCAATAAATTGTCATTAACGCTTAATTGCGGCCGTTTCGCTCGGATTAAGGATGGGTAACAGCAGGGAATTGAATCCTTGCATCAATACGGTCGCAATGCTTCAACTCTCCCTTGATTTGATACGAAAATGAAGAAGTTATAAATTTTATTCTTTTGGACATTGAAGAGGAGAGATACGTGAAGAACACAGGGGTTGGAGGTTGAGGACGCACTGTAGCTCTGTCATGTGGGTCCAAATGAATAGTGCTGAGAATAAAGCGTGAAGGATAAAATAGATAACAAGATCTAAAAAAATCTGGAAAACATCCTAAAAATCCTAATGAGTAAAATGGAACCCAATAAAATTGGTTTCAGTTATTTTGGATGAATTTTGAAATTTAAATAATTTCAGGACGAATATAATGGATTTGATGAAAGCACGAGAGATAAAATAGCAAAGAGATTCTATAAATCTTGGAAAAATTCCCAAAATCATTATAGAATATTTTAAACCTAATTCAATGGATTTTGAGATTTTTGGAGCATTTTGGAACTCGGGTGAAATTTTGAATAAGGACCGGAATATGGAATTTTAACTTTGCGGACGATAAAGAATTGAACTCCAGTTTCGGGAGGGTATGGATGCCAGGTTAATTAGAACACCAACGAAAATCCAAATTTTGAATTTAATTAATTTTAAAATAATTTTTGGAACAACAGGAAATCTGGGATGTTACAGCTTTCACCCTTGCTTGGTTGACTTCGATTCCTCTTTCATGCCCCATGAAGCCCAAGAAGTGTCCAGCCGACACGCCGAACGCACACTTGTAAGGATTGATCTTTAAGCCGTGCGATCTTATGTTGTGAAAAACCCTCTCTAAGTCGGCTAAGTGCTGCAAATCTTCTGCGGATTTTACTACTACATCATCAATATAGATTTCAACAATATGGCTAATTAAATCATGAAAGATCAGATTCATGGCCCGATATGTTGCTCGGCGTTTTCGGGCGAAAGTCATCACCGCCCACTCGAGCAGTCCTATCGCACTGTGACATCGAAAGTCGTCTTTGGTATATCGGCTTCTGCCATGAATATCTGGTTATATCCGGCATTACCATCTAGAAAACTTATGATCTTATTCCCTGATGCAGCATCAATAAGCATATCGGCTATAGGCATCGGGTATTAATCTTTCGGCGTCGCCTTGTTCAAATCTCTAAAGTCGACACATACTCGAAGCTTTTCATTTTTCTTCATGACTGGAACGATGTTGGAAACCCATTCCGCATATCGGCAAGGCCTGATAAATTTCGCCTCCAACAATCGTTCTATTTCTTCCTTTATAATTTTGTACAAGGCGGATTGAAACGCCTAGGATATCGTTTAAGCGGCCGATAGTCCGATTTATAGGTAGCCGATGTTCCACCGGTGACGACTTAACTCGGGCATCTCATGATATTCCCAAGCAAAACAATCCTTATAATCCCTAAGGATTTTTATCAGTTTTTCTTTGTACTTTACATCTAAATTTGCGCTAACAAAAGTTGGTCTTTTCTATCACCACTACCTATATCGACTTCTTCCAGCAGATCGGTGGATGCGAAACCTTGACCAAACTTTTCAATTTCTTCAAAGTCTTCTATGGCTTCGCAGCTATCTGTTATTTGCCGATAGCTTTGCATTTTATCCTACAACATCTTTAGTGTTTCTCTTGTCCCCATCGGCGTAATACTTCGTTTACCCGATCGAAAGTGCCTGGCTTGACGCTGATCGGCATGAGCCCAGATTTACTTACACAAATGAAGTCATAGTCATCTAGCGCCTTTCTCGATATGCAGCCAGCTTCTTCGTGTTGCCAATTCGCATCAGAGCTAGCCATGGCGATATGGGCCGATGTATCGGCTGTGACGACTTCGACTTCTTCTCCGTTCCACTGGACAAGCGCTTGATGCATGGTCGATGGGATGCAGCAGTTGGCATGAATCCAATCACGACCGTGCAGTACGCTGTAATTACCTTTGGCATCGATTACAAAAAACGCTGTCGGCAAGGTCTTGCTACCGATAGTTAGTTCTGTGACCATGACCCCCTTCGCCTCTGTGGGGTCGCCTGTGAAGTCATTTAGAACCATATTAGTTTTAATTAAGTCTTCATTAGACTTACCTAGTTTCTTGCATGTTGTGTACGGCATCAGGTTCACCCTGGCTCCTCCGTCTACCAGCATCCTTGATATCGGCTTGCCATTTATATATCCTTTTAGATATAATGGTTTCATATGCCGATGGTCATCTCTAGGTTTCTCGAAGATGGCACTCTGAACACCGGAACACAACTGAGCAACCGCCTCTTTGGCCGATTCGGTTCTGACTTTGAATTCGGCCGGCAACGTGAACACCATGTCAATATCCATGGGAGGTGTGTCATCCCGAATCATGGGGGAATCCAAGTCGTCAGCCGATTCAAAATCTTCTTCGATCTGTTCTTTTCTTCTCCATTCTTTCTTAACGCTTTTGATCGAACGAAGTTCATTAAACATTTCGTCCCTCTGTTTTTCGGCATCAGCTTCGCGGATTTCTTGCGTCCTTAGCCTCTGAAGTCGTCGACGCTGTGATCGGCTAAGGCCAGATGAACACCACCTAGGTTTGGGCTCCATCGGCTTCCGTATTTGGCCAGCCAAATCTTCTTGATTAAAACCGGGCTTGTGCGTCTTGACTTGGCCTGGCTCCTGACCTGGTTTGGATATCCTTTCGTGGACGGGCCTCCTGTAATTTCTGCCCTGATCTTGAATTGGCTCTGACAACTTATCTCTAGCCGACTGCCTTGGCCAATCGTCTTGGGGATAGTGCTCCATCGGACAGGTGTATGGTGATGGCAACGCCACTCCCCTTTCCCAGCAAAACTGCCAAAAGGGACACCTTCTATGTGCCCTCTACACATTCTCGGTGCGGTACAAATTATCCGACCGGCGAGCAGGGTATCGTGGTCGGCTATTCATCCTTTGGTATTTCTCCATTAATTGTGAGAACGTTGGTCCTGACCTTTTCGCTGGCTGTCTCGATGGGGACTTTTCTGCTTTGTACCATTTACCCACCTGAGGATTCCCCTTGGGTTTAATGGTTCTCGAGTTTTTTCTTTCACGATCGGCTTCTATTTGTAAAGAACTGATTGTAATCTTTAGCGTCTGGTCGCCATTTGAACTCGACTGAATGTTGACCTGTCGATCCCTTTTTGGCTCGTCATGCATCGGCTCTTTTCCCTTAGCCGAACACTGAACCATGTTGATGGGGAACAGATCAACATCAACTTGCATGGTCGGCTAATCAGCAAATTTCAACCGACCATCCTCAATAGCAGATTGGATCTGTTGGCGAAAGATATTGCAGTCATTAGTGTTATGTGAAAAAGAATGATGCCACTTGCAATACTTGCGTTTCTTGATTTCATCGGGCGATGGTATCACGTGCCCTTCTGTCAATCATATTATCTTTTCTTGCAGAAGTAAATCGAAAATACGATCGTATTTGGAAACATCAAAAGAGTACTTAACCTCTGACTTGTTCCTAGTCGGTTTAAGCCAAGAACAGACCAAGGATTTCTTGGATCCTCTTACCCATTCGGCTATGTTTATTTCTACTTCCTCATCTTCCGAGGAATCACTTGGACAATATTCAACCATATTGACTTTAGCTTTGTCATTTTCTTTGTTATTGCTATTTTTAAACCTGTCCTTGAAAACTTTATTATCAGTAAATCGGCTTTCTTGAGCTGATACGTGATGTAATAAGTGGCTAAGGTCGGTGAATTCTTGCTCTCCAAATTTCTCCCTAAGCGGTGGGATCAAACCTTGAAAGGCTAAATCGGCGAGTTGGTTGTCGGGTAGTATGATGCTAAAACACCGATTCCTAATCTCTCTAAATCTCTTCATGTAATCCGTTACCGATTCCCCGAACTTTTGGCGGACAGAACTTAGATCTGAAATCCTGAGCTCCAAACTGCCCGAAAAGAAGTATTCATGGAATCGGCTTTCCAAATCGTTCCATAAATGGACCGAACTCGGAGGCAAGCAAGTGAACCAAGTAAACGCTGCCCCAGATAAAGACAACGGGAATAGTCTAATTTTCAGCCCGTCGGACTGGGCCGCTTCCCCGCATTGCGCGATAAAGCGTCCGACATGTTCCAGGGTAGTGATAGAATCATCCCCAGAGAATTTGGCAAAGTCCGGGATTCTGAAATTAAGAGGGTAGGGCATGCGATCTATATAATCGGGATACGACTTTCTATAGACGATAACCTTCCCTTTTGGTTGTATGCCGAATTGGTCCCTCAAAACGGCAGAGATTTGATCGGCCCAGTTAGCATTTTCTGCCAAAGGCATAGCTGGCCCTTGATAATGTCGTTCATAATCGGTATTCTGCCCCCCGAGTGCCAGCTCGGGTTGCCAATTATGCTGTGCCGTCGACACACGGTCATACTGAATATGCCGATTATATCTGGCTTGAGGCTCCGGCACTGGGACAAAAGGCTCTGAGTATGTTACCACCCTATGCGGGCCTGGGTTTCTAAGCAGGGTAGGCTCTTGTGGGAATCACTCGGAGCCAATCGGCTGCGAAACCGATTGGGGAAAAGCAAAGAACGGAGCCGATGGCGGTAAATTGATTGATGCATCTAACTTAGCGGCGTCGGTATAGGATTGGTAGTGGCTCACCCCACTTGACCGAGGGTCCCTAGGCAATATGACCGTGGGTTGTGTAGGCATCATGGTTGGGGGTGAGGTTACAGCCGATGGTTTAGGATCGGCCGTTGTGCTCTGCGTGTTTTGTGATACTGAAAAAACAGGATAATTCGGTAGAGCTTGCAATGGGTCGAGCAGACTTCCTGACGAGGCTAACTCCTGGGCTATAGATTTAACGCTATTTGCTATCATCGGCTTAAGCGTTGTCACGAGAGCCGATGATTGGTTTATTAAAGCGTGGTGCACAGACTGATTAATCGTAGCCGATAATTCGGCTTGAGCAGGCAGATATCGGCTTACTTGTTCTGTTACACCCGCATCTCCCAGGGCGTTGACCGTCGGCAGGGTGAATTTTTGAGTGACGCCGCGTCTAGTTTTCTGATAACAACTTAGCATCATCTCTTCGGTAGCGCCTTCGAACCTCAATCTCTGGCGTTGTTCAAGGCCAAATTGTCCATCGTTGGGACGATTATGGCTTCAGATTGAGATCGGACGGCGGAATCGACTTTCGAAGAAGACATTGTGTCCCACCGGCGTGCTAAGAGTGTGTTGGCGCCAAAACACGAGGTAGGGTTTCGACAAAGACACCGCATTTAACACCGTTCAAGAGCGTGCCAATCGATTTGACTCAGAACCGACAAGGTAAAAAATATAAAATTCACTCAAAAGCCGATCGTAAAGATCAATCGGCTTAGACTTAATCAGCTTGAAGCCGATCAAGATCGAAGTAACAAGGTAAATCTAATTAGCCAATTAAGGCTAATCAGAGGATAAAGGTAGATCAATTCTGAAGAAGGCGATGCGCAACAAAATCAGAACAAATCAAACCTGGGGTGTAATTGACGAAGATCAACAATCGGCGATGCGCAACTTTATTGATCAAGATCGATTACAGAGACTAAATTACAAAAGCTACTCCTAGTTGATAGGAAGGAAGGAAGGAAGTAAAAGCTGGTCGATTGTATTGTGTTGGGTCCTTTGCAATTTGCTTTGGCCCTTCTTTTATGCCCTCCGACCGATAGTGTCCTATTACAGCACGTTTCAAGTCCTGATCCGTATCGCCCTTATCTCGGACGGTTGTTTTTCTTCAAAAATCTTGCAGTTATCAAATATCTTGAATTCTTTCTAATCCCGTCCGTTAGTTTTCGTATCTTTGATTTTATTGCCGATTTAGCTAAACTTGCCGAATTTTGGTGCAAACAGGGCCCTTTTAGCAAGAGTTTTGAAAATTTTTCCAACTTCACTTTTATTATGCAAGAAGAATACCTAAGTGAATCTGGAGAAATCATCGACAATTAGCAGACAATATGAGTTACCACCAATGCTAGCATATGAAGAGGGGCCAAATACCTCCATATGCAGAAGCTCAAGTGGCCTAGTGGTGGACATGATACTTTTAATTGGATGAGAATTTGCTACTTGTTTGCTTGCTTGATAAGCACTACATCGCTTATTCTTTTCAAATTTAATATCTTTCAAACTCACCACTAGCTCATTTTTTAAAAGCTTTTTGAGATTAGACATACCTACATGCCCAAGATGCCTGTGCCAAAGCCATCCAAGAGAAACTTTAGCTAATAGGCAGGTCGAGATGCATGAGGAGTTAGATTTGGAATCTACTAAGTATAGATTCTGAAATCTGAAGCCTTTGAAAATAAGCTTTTCATTTTTATCAAACACAGTTACCCCATCAGATGAGAAGTTACAATAAAATCCAAGATCACACAATTGAGCAACAGATAATAAGTTGAAATTTAAGGAATCAACAAGAAGAACATTGTCAATAGAGTGATCATTCGATATAGCAATCTTACCAAGACCTTTTACCTTTATTTTGCTATTATCTCCAAAAGTGATTTTGTGACTAGGATCACTTTCTTCTTAAATTGAAGTGAACATTCTTGAGATCCCGGTCATATGTTGAGTGCAGCCACTGTCAATTACCCAATGTATGCCTCCACTTTTATAGTTTACCTACAAGTTCATTTCTTAACTTTAGGTACCCAAATACTTTTGGGTCCTTTGATGTTAGTTATAGCCAGTTTAGGTCTAAAGGGGTTTAACAACATGGCCTTTGGTACCCAGACAGCCTTAAGATTCTTATCAAGATTTGAGGGACCTATATATTTTACATTCATACTGCCCCTAAAATCCTTAAATAGCATGTAATGGGCATCTACCATACAACCCCTTTTGGCATGAGAAACATTTGCAAGATAGCAGTTTTTTTGATTCATGGTTTGATTTATGACAGTAATAGCATTGAGTGCTTTTCTTGACAAAAATTTGTTCGAAATGACTTGATCCATTTTTCTTGAACAGACTGTTGGGTTTATACCCTAAGCCTTTTTTGCCCAAGTTGGATTTCTGTTCAACAAGAATTTTGTCAAGAGTAGCACTACCCAGAAAGCATTTTTCTAAACCTTTATCAAATGTGGCTATCTTGGTTTTTTGTTCTTCATTCTCAATTTTAAGCTCCTTAGCATAGGAACCATATTTGCAATTATCATTACAGGCATCAGAAGAACTAAGGGTCATGATTTCATCTATAAGTAAGTCACATGAAACCGATGCATCACATAAAGAAACATGATTAGGTTTGTTGGCTAGTGTTTCATTTTCAATTTCTAGCTCATAATATTTAGTCTGCAAGTCTTCATGACTCTTGACAAGTAAAGCATGACTTGTGACTAGAACATTATGAGTTTGTACAGACTTTTCATGTTCATGCATAAACTTTTCATACTTGTCTATTAGCAACTTTTGGTCATTAAACAAGCCAGTAATAGTCTTCTTAAGGGCTCTTGTTGAATTTGTTTTATCATGCAAAGCATTATTTAGCTCTTCAACTATTTCTACTAGCTCATCATAAGAAGGTGAGTCACTAACCTTTTCCCCGTCTGATCTTGCCATCAGACAGAGAGGAAATGAGGGTGGTGGTGGAGTTGACTCATCTAAGGCAAGCCCAGCTAGCCCCTTTGACTTTGAATTTTCATCATCCGAGGATGGGTCTTCACTTGCACTTTCTTCATCAGTGACCCATTCTCCTATATGAGCTTCTCGTTTTCCTTTCATTGCAAATTTCTTGGAGTAGCCTTCCTTGAAAAACTTCTTCTTGGGTTTTTCATGAGTCTTCTCCTCTTCCTCATCATCCTTGTTCTTGTACTTGCTCTTCTTCTTGATTTTGTTGGGGCACCGAGCAGCTATGTGTCCTTTTTCATTGCATTCAAAGCATATAACATTAGAAAAAGGATTTTTCTTTGAGTAGTAAGAGTTTCACCTTTCTTTGTCTTTGAAATTGACTCTTCTCATGAGTTTGTTAGCTCTTCTCATGAGTAGAGCTAACTTCTTCACATCTTCATCCTCATCCTCACTTGACTCATCATCATCTTCATCAGACGAGTCTTGTACAATTTCCTTGGCTTTGAGTGCGATGGATTTCTTCTTTGGAGCATCTTCTTCGGCCAATCTGAGCTCATGAAAAGATATTTTACCTAGTAGCTCGGTTGGAGTGAGCCTCTTGAGATCACCACTGTCGGACAAATATGTGATCAAACTATGATACGCTCGAGATAGCACTCTAATCATCTTCCTCCATACCTCAACATCAGAAATTTTAGTTCCTAGGCCTTTTAGTTCATTGACAATAGGATTTAGCCTAGAGAACATGTCATTAGCATTTTCTTGAGGAAGCATTTTGAATTGATCAAATTTTTCTCGAACAACATAATATTTTTCTTCTTTTACATCAGAAGTACCTTCATGAATTTCTTGTAATGTTGTCCATATGTCATAAGCAGAGGTAAGATTACTTACTCTATCAAAAACTTCTAAGCTAAGACAGAAAATATGGCATTTCTAGCTTGAGCATCATACTGCATATTTTGAATCTCACTAGGAGTGGGCACACTATACACAGATTGCCCTTCGGGCATGACACGAGGAGGCAAAGGTTTTTCAGTAACTCTCTACACATCATACCCAATAGCTTCTAAATAACATTTCATTCTAATCTTCCAATAAGCATAATTAGTACCATCAAAATCTGGTACTCTACCAATACTAACAGTTGCAGATCCATTTCCCTCGGCCATTACCAAAGCTAGTTAAGCTAATCAAGGTAAACCGTGCTCTGATACCAGTTGAAGGATCTAGTTGGCCTAGAGGGGGTGAATAGGCAACTTTTACAAGTTTTAACTTTTTAAAAAAACAATTCACTATTCTTTATGAGAGAAAAGCACAGAATAGAATATATATATATGACAGAAGTAAAAACAAAACAATAATAATAACAGCGAAAGCAATAAAGAGAAATAAAACACAAGTGAGAAGATTTATCCCGTGGTTCAGAGCCGCACTCCTAATCCACATTTAAGCACTTCTTCCGAAGTATTCCTTCTTCAAAGCTAGTCGCAGTACCTCCGGTGATCACTCAGGTAACTCTTTCACTACTCCAGTGAGGTGAGTTCCGAACCTCTCACAATCACAGTGGCCTTCCACAATCACTCTTGGATAGGTCGTACTGTTCACTTCCTCCAAGCTGTCTAGGATCAGTAAGATCCAAGAGTAATAAACTTTGCACAAGTTCTGTCTCTTGGTTCACTTTGCAAATCACACAGCTAGACTTTGGCTTGGAGCTAAAACACTTAGAGATGTTGAGAATTTTTTGTTTGAAGATGAAGCATAGACTCCTTTTGAGAATGAGAGTTATTCCTGATGCTAAAATGTAAAGGAGTTCATTCTCTATATTGGTAGATGGCTCAGGAAATGCTTATATAGCCATTTGGAATGAATATAGCCATTACACCTGCTACTGTAGCCGTTGGATGTGTCAGATGTCAGAAAAGACAGAAATGTACATGTACAACGGACTAAGCAAGAGTACCTAGCGATACTGGACATATGTATGACGGACCAAATTTAGACATTTACGACAGATCAAAAAATTTGGTCCTTTGTACATGGGTTTTTCATAGAGTTTGGTCTGTCATAGAAATGAAAGAGATACATGTACATCGGACCAAATAATTTGGTCCATCATACATGGGAGTTTCAAAGATCAGTAGCCAAAGACACTTTTTCAACAAAAATAAATATATCCAAGCGATTTTTCTTTAGCAACGGATTAAAAAGTTAAGCAAGGATGTTTGGTCCGTTAACAAAGCAAAAACCTTTGAACAAGAAAGAACATCCATCTAAGGTTTTAATAAGTAGGACTTCAAGGTTTGGTCCGGCAAAAGGCTTATAAACTGAATGAGTGCCAGACCAAATTAATTGGTCCCCTGTAGATGGGAAACGTAGAAGATTTTGATTCGTCATAGAAGAGTGACTTTTACATGTATGCTGGACCAAATTATTTGGCCCGTCATACATAGACAATCACTTCGTTGACAGATGATTTTTAAAGGAGTTTTCACCACGGTCGAAAGAATATGAAAACAAGAGGTTTGATCTGATGAGCAGATATTTTTGATAGGAGTTTTGACACAAAAGATTTTTAATGCTGGACCAAAGAATCTTTCGACTTAAAAAGAAAATGTTGTGTATGCAACGGACTTAAGAGGTGGGTAGCTGAAATTTGGTCCGTTGTATACTAAGAGATTTGATTTAAAGGTCAATAACTAAGTGTCTTTTACTCCGAGAACTCTAGTTATGTCTTTGCCTTATGATCCAATCCACTAGCTTGTGCAAAGTCCCTCTTTAGACAACAAAAAAAACTATTTGACTTGAATCATCTCCCAAGTCATAAACAAGAAATTGAGCACCTTACACTTGTTAATCCAGCTTGCTCCATCATGAATCCAGCACACGTTCTTCAAAGCTTTAAGTATTATTAACTTGGTCATCAATACCAAAACTATAATGAAACAGAATAAAGAGAAATTGAGGGGGCCTAGATGCTGTCACAGCAACCCAACAATTTGTCCGATTCCAGCCCAGAGTGGTGACAGGGCACCACTGCTGGCAAATCGTCCAGTGGGCCAGAATGTTCAAACTTTGGCCAGGTCAGTGGTACAGTCCGGAGGAAACTCAAAGGCAGCGGGAAGACATTGCTATCACTGCAACGAGATAGGGCATTTCGCCAACAACTGCCCTAAGAAGGGAGGTGTTACCCCAGTTCGTTTTAATCTGGGGAACACACCTGCAAGGACTCCAACGCCAATTGTGAACCGCGGGGCATCATCATCAGCAACTTCGTCTCAAGCAACCGCGCGAGGCCGAGTCAACCACATCACCGCAGATGAAGTCCAGAATGCAACGGACGTTGTACTGGGTAAGTTCCTAGTAAACTCAGTACCAGCTACTGTTTTATTCGATTCTGGAGCTTCACATTCATTTGTTTCTCGAGAGCTTGCTGTTCAAAACAATCTGGATATGGTAAATCTTAAATGTGTGCTTGTAGTCCAATCCCCTCGATCAGAACTCCGATCAAAAGTAGGATGTTCTGGGGTAAGATTAATAATTAATAGAATAGAGTTCCTAGCGAACTTAATTATCCTGAATACCCAAGCCCTGGATGTTATCCTGGGAATGGATTGGCTAACTAAGCACAAGGCAGTGTTGAAGTGCGGACGAAGAGTCATATCAGTCGAGAGCCCGGAAGGGAGAAGTATTGAGTTTGAAGCGACAGCATTGCGAGATGGTCAGTTGATGGTCAACAGCATGAAGGCCATCAGTTTGGAGGAAGTTTCCGTAGTCAATGAACATTCAGATGTTTTTTCGGAGGATTTACCTGGAATGCCGCCAGATAGAGATATCGAGTTCGTTATAGAACTTGTTCCAAGGACAGCTCCAATATCCAAGAGACCCTACCAGATGTCCACTGATGAATTGGTGGAAATAAAGAAACAGATTGAAGAACTGTTGGAAAAAGGATTTATAAGACGTAGTTCATCGCCATGGGGAGCTCCTGTCTTGTTCGTCAAGAAGAAGGACGGGAGTTTTAGAATGTGTATAGATTATCGTGCACTTAATGACGTGACGATAAAGAATAAATATCTGCTACCAAGGATCGATGATCTATTCGACCAGTTGAGAGGAGCAGGAGTCTTCTCCAAGATTGATCTCCGATCGGGATATCATCAATTGAAGATCCGATCAGAGGATATTCTGAAGACTGTATTCTCGTCAAGATATGGACATTACGAGTTTACAGTTATGTCCTTCGGTTTGACAAATGCACCAGCATATTTCATGAACTTGATGAATAAGGTTTTTATGGAATATTTGGATAGGTTCGTTGTCGTGTTCATAGATGATATCTTTGTCTACTCCAAGACGAAGGAAGAGCACGCCGAACATTTAAGGTTAGTTCTTGAAAAGTTGAGTGAACAAAAGTTGTTTGCAAAATTTAGCAAATGTGATTTCTGGAAGAATAAGGTTGAATTTCTTGGACACATAATGACTGCGGAAGGAGTTACGGTAGATCCAAAGAAAGTGGAGGCAATATTACATTGGGAACCACCGAGGACAGTAACCCAAATCCGTTATTTCCTTGGAATGGCGGGATATTACCGTCGTTTTATCGAAGGATTCTCCACGATTGCGAGACCCCTTACGCAATTGTTGAAAAAGGAAAAGAGATTCTTATGGACACCTGAGTGTGAAAAGAGTTTCCAAGAGTTGAAGAAGCGATTAACGTCAGCACCGGTTTTTGTTTTACCTGACATACATCAAAGCTTCGATGTCTATTGTGACGCATCGCGTCAAAGATTAGGATGTGTACTGATGCAAAATCGAAAAGTAATTGCATATGCATCAAGACAATTGAGGCCGCATGAGGAGAATCATCCGACTCATGATCTAGAATTAGTTGCTGTGGTGCATACCCTGAAGATATAGCGTCACTATCTCATTGGAAACAGATGTGAAGTGTATACTAACCATCAAAGTCTCAAGTACATCTTCACGCAAGTTGATCTAAATATGAGGCAAAGAAGATGGCTAGAGTTAATCAAAGATTATAGTGTTGGAATTCATTACCATCCTCTTAAAGCCAACGTTGTGGCGAATGCCTTGAGCAAAAAGAACCACAGTGTAAATACGCTGCTGGAATCAAGTCAGGCAGAGTTGTGTAAGGATTTCTAGAAATTAGAACTGGAAAAGCGTCCAGAAGGACTCTTAACAACCTTGGAAGTAAAACGAAAACCTACCCTGCAAGATCAGATCAGGGAAGGCCAAAAAGATGACGACAAAATCAAGAGAATTAAGTCCAAAATGGATGCAGGTAAGGCAAAGGATTTCAAGATGGATGAGCAAGGTACTATGTGGTTTAAAGGGCGTATCTGTGTGCCGAACAAAAAGGATCTAAAGCAGTTAATTTTGGAGGAAGCTCATGACTCCATGTACTCAATTCATCCAGGAAGTGCCAAAATGTACCAGGATCTAAAGGAAAGATTTTGGTGGCCAAGCATGAAACGGGAAGTCACTGAATATGTTGCATTATGTGACATATGTCAAAGAGTCAAAGCTATGCACCAGAGACCAGCAGGACTATTGCAACCCTTAATGATACCTGAATGGAAATGGGAAGAAGTTGGTATGGATTTCGTAACTGGTTTACCCAGAACTCAAAGTGGATATGATTCCATATGGGTCATAGTAGATCGTTTAACTAAAGTGGCACATTTCATACCGGTAAAGACCACTTATTCCGGAGATCGGTTAGCAGAACTCTACATGGCAAGAATTGTTTGTCTGCACAGAGTACCGAAGAAATAGTGTCAGACAGAGGAACTCAGTTTACTTCAAGATTCTGGGGTAAGCTACATGAGGCAATGGGAACTCGTTTAAACTTCAGTACAGCATACCATCCGCAGACAGATGGTCAAACCGAGAGGGTTAACCAAATATTGGAAGATATGCTAAGAGCTTGTGCGCTAGCATATTCTGCTTCGTGGGATAAGTGTTTGCCTTATGCTGAGTTCAGCTACAATAACACCTACCAAGCAAGTTTACAGATGTCTCCATTTGAAGCTCTGTATGGTCGATCCTGTCGAACACCATTGAATTGGAATGAGACGGGCGAACGACATGTTTTTGGCCCAGATGTACTTCGGAAAGCGGAAGAACTGATTGCCATGATCAGAGAAAGACTGAAGATTGCTCAGTCAAGGCAGAAAAGTTATGCCGACAATCGTCGCAGGGAATTGAGCTTTGAACCTGAAGACTTTGTGTATCTCCGAGTCACCACCCTCAGGGGAGTCAGAAGATTCCACGCAAAAGGGAAGCTCGCACCCAGATATGTTGGGCCGTTCAAGATCTTGAGCCGCAGAGGTGAAGTTGCATATTAGTTGGAGTTACTGCAGTCCTTGGCAGGAGTGCATGATGTTTTCCATGTGTCTCAATTGAAAAAGTGTCTTCGAGTACCGGAAGAGCAAACACCTTTGGAGGCAATCGAGCTGCAAGAAGATCTGACTTATAAAGAGCAGCCGGTGAAGATTCTGGACATAATGGTCAGAGAAACAAGGAACAAGTCAACGCGTTTTTGCAGAGTTCAGTGGAGCAACCACTTGGAAAGTGAAGCAACATGGGAACGCGAAGAAGACCTAAAGGAGTTTCCTAACCAGTTTCTTTAGTCAGCCCTGAATCTCGGGGACGAGATTCTGTTAAGGCGGGAGATTTGTAACACCCTGAAATTTACTCTAATTTAAATTTTGGAGTATTTTTTATTTTTGAGAATTTCTGATAATTTATTAGAATTTAATTGGATTTATTCATTTTTTACCTTTCTTGAATTTCATTAAATTTATGCAAAGTTTTATTGAAAATATTTTATCTGAGTTCTAAATGTTCCAAAATATTTTCCAGAATTTTTCTGGGTATTTTTGCTATTTAATTGGGCTTTGTTTATTTATCTGAATTATTTTAATTCGATAATGTATTAAAAATCGAATGAATAGTGTTTGGGCTGAAACCCTTCGGTCCGGTCCAAACAGCCGGCGCGCCGTCAGCCCGCACAGCCCGCTACGCCGAAAACCCTTGCCACGCGCCGTCTGATTCCGATCGAACGCTCGCCGTTGCGCCGCGTCGCCAAGCATTGGCAGTCGTCCGACCAAGTCCACGCGGATGGTTGGGATGTATCCACGTTGTCTCTTCTTCGCGGGATCACCGGAGAGGCGTTGGCATTGATGCCCGTGAGTTTCGCCGGCGGTTTTCACGCACGTTGAGGCTCTTTAAGCCGTGTCGGTTAGCACGTTCTGCAGAGAACTTCAAGACTCTTCTTTTGACTCTTTGCACGCACGCCGAGACCTCCTCTAGCGCCCGCCGTTGCTCGCCGTAGATGCTTTCTCTTGCCGCCATTGTTTTTGCTTCCTCTCGTCGTCGTCCGAGCCATTTCGCCGTGCTCCGACCCCGTCCCGAGTTCGCCGAAGGAAGCCGCATCGATTGGATCACTTCTTCACGCTGGAAGATCACCGTAGCGCCGTCGCCTACGTTGTCTTCCCCAGCTCTGGCAGCCTGCTTCACCAACGTCATCGTTGTCTTCACCGAGCTCCGTCAACCGTTCGATCACCATCCAACCGTTGTTGTACGTCCACGTCGCTCTTCTCTGTTCTAAGCCTAGTTTAGATCGTAACCGTTGGTTCGTTTTCGGACGCATGAGATAACGTCGCGTCGCTCAGTTGCACAGTAAACCGCTCGGGTAACGTGCACCATTGGATCAGATCTAAGCGGTAGAGATCTAGTGTTGTCGTGTAATTTTTGCCGTAGCCGTTCGATCGCAGTTGTGTGGCTGAGATGCGTACACGCGTCGGCCGTTGGCCGCTTCACCGATTAAATCGGCAGCATTTATTTTTGAACGAGCGGCGGTGATTGCGCCGCGCCCTCGCCGAATCGCGTGCGGCCGCGTGTCCCCTTTGACCGAGGCTGACCAATCTCAGCCGTTGATTTCAAACGGGCCGTCACGATTGTGCCGCGTGTCGCTGCTTAGCCGAGGCGTCGCCAGGTGTGCGCGGGATCTGGCCGTTGGATTCAGACGCACCGTTAGATGCGTACCGCGTGATGCCAGAACTAGGCTTGCTCCCTAGTTGTCCGGCTCTTTGATAAACTCCTCCTCCCATGCTGGCATTGCTCAATACCAAGAGCACGACTATTCGAATAGATTTTACACTCTGCAGAGGTTGTACACTTTACCCACAAGATACAGCTGCTCACCACACAGGTGATTGCCCACAACAAAGCCTTTCAGGAACCTCTACCTTAACGAATGAATCTCTCTCGTATTGCCTTCACTATCACTCCCCTCACACATAGCCGAAGTATAGGACAGGCCAACATCGTTGGATGGGCACCAAGCCATAGCACAGGTACGCTCCCCCACACAGATACACCCCCGTGTATTGTCACCCTGAGGTTTTAGAGGAAAGATATCAGAACCCTAATCAGCTAGGTCTGTCCTATACCAGACATGTGGTTGTAAGGATGACTCAGTTCAAAGACTTGCAAGGTGAAGTCCTTAGCTGACCAAAGCAAGACTTCCTTCTCTCAACGGTGGCACACAGCCCAATGCGACACACAGACTCACAAACTCAACAACCCATAGACACACAAGCCCACCTGTCGCAAAGCTTCTTTCCACTTGCCCCAATCTAAATCATTTCCCACCTAGTTGATTATTGTGCAACACATGCTAACAATAACTCAACATCGGTACAGAACCACACAGGTCTCCGTACTTCAATATCATCACGTAGCATCATCACATCGTTTTCAAATACATTCCATATTTCAAATACATTTCATATTCCAAAATGTCATTCATGACCCGAGGCAGGGCTAAGCATCTAATCACGATTTAGCCTTCCCCGTGTTGGCATCATATTAACATCCAACCAATACAGGCAATCCTAGGGTGACAATGATTTCAGGGCACACAAATAATAATTTCAAGGTGACAATAACAATATGGGTTGATTAACTACATTACCCAAATTAATATAAATTCATTTGTTTAATTAATTTAGCATGCACAATTTCAATGCAAAATACATTTAAAAACTGGGATAAAAAATGGTCAAAGCATCACTTGCCTTCAAAGAGTTGTTGGTCGTGCTCCAAACCTTGATCTTGAGTGATGAACTCTTCCTCGAAACTTTTCGGCAAATTTGCGTCTACGCGTAAAAATTTATATATGCAATAAATAACCAAAACAGTAGACTAGCTAACCTCAAAAATTCAAATAAAATTCACCATTAAAAAGAGCACAATTTTACAAAGTTTTAGAAACTAGAATCACCTCAATCGGAGTTCAAATGCAGAAGTTATAGCCTTTCAAAGTTTACAAATATATTTAAAAAGAATAAACCGAATTAATATAATTATTTTTCAAAAGAAACTCGATTTATTGCGTCAGCATGACGTCAGCTGACACGTGGCGTTTCCTGGTGCTGCCACGTCGCCTCAGTCCATGGACTAGGTCCACGGTCCGGCTCTGGTCCATGGTGGACTCGGTCCACAGAATAGTGCACCTGGCCCCCACCAGCTGACGTCAGCACTGACGTCACCCGACTAGCCTCGAGATTTGTGCACGAATACTTGTCAGCATCAAGACCGTTCTCAACCAACGGCTGGATCCCAACACGTGGCGAAATCGTGGCCGTCAACGGACCAACGATCAGATCTCACGCGCTGCACTAACGCGCTTCGAAATCCACATGACATGTGTCGATCATCCCGCCGCACACCCAGATTCGACGGCCAGAATAGTGCACGGTCCCCGCCTCGCTTCTCATCCCGTGCGCTACGCGTCGAACTTCCAACGGTCCGCTGCAGATCAACCGCTATGGCTCGGTCAATGCCTCGTCAAAGCTTACACGCGTCTGGACATGATTCGATCCGGAACGGCGTCATCCCAGCCGCACGTTCAAATCTGAATAGCGCGGATTCATGCGACACAGCCCAAACCATTATCACTGCACAGATCTAATCCAACGGTCCATGGTACCCGAGCGGAACACTGTGCAACAGAGTAACGCGACACTATCTCACGCGTTCAAAAACGATCCAATGGCCCAGATCGCATCTAACACAAGAACCCAAGATCTAATCTATGACGTCCATACCAGATGTAACGGTCATAATTAACGCTAAGATTTAAACATGAGAGGGAGGACGTGGATGAACCGAGATCGTGCGATGCGGATCGAACGGTCGGCGGGGTTCGGCGAGGTCGACGGTGACGCAAAAGAGGAAGGTTGCCGGCGCTGAGGAAGATGACGCAGTCGACGGTGCAATGGGGACTCTGTGGCGCGAAGAACTGGTCCGCTCGACGCGGCTTGGCGACGGCGTTACTCCGGTGACCTTGGCGACGGCGGAGATGAACCGGCGGCAGCAGAATGAGGCAAAAACAGCGGCGGAGTGGTGCGGCTACTACGGCGAGCTTTTGCGTGCAAACAGCGGCGACTCGGGAGGCGTGCGCTAGAGCTACAGAAGCGTCTCGGTGTGCGCAACACGGAAGTGGCAGCGGTGCACTAAATAGCGCCTTGACGTGCACGCTACAGGTGGCGAAACTGACGGTAACGGTCGGCAACATCTTCTCCGGTGAAAGAGCGGACGAGCGACGTGGCTCCATCCCACCTGTCCACGCGGACTCGATCGGAAGGCCAACAACGCAAGGTGACGTGGCACACTCACAACCGTTCGATCAAGATCGGACGACGTGCTTCTAGGGTTTCGGCGGGGCGACTGTGCGGGCCAATGGCGCGGTGGGCTGGGCTGCACAGGGTTTCGGCCCAACATTGTTCATTTTATTTTTAAAACATTTTTGATTTAAAATAAATCAGATAAATAAACAAAGCCAAAATAAATAGCAAATACCCGAAAAAATTCCAAAAAAATTCTGGAAAATATTTTGAGACATTCTGAACTCAAATAAAATATTTCCAATAAAACTTTGCATAAACTTTTATATTATTTTAATTGACTTCAAGAATGGCCATATTTGAATAATTCCAAATAAATTTCAATAAATTTCCAAAAATTCTCAAAAATGAAAATAACTCCAAAATTTAAAATATGGCCAATTTTAGGGTGTTACATTTACCGATGCCAGACAAATTACCAAAGTGGCTTTTTAAAATTGGGGTGTTACAGCCCAATCCCCCTTAACTAGAATTTCGTCCCCGAAATTCAGAAGTGTCCTAGGAGGTTGTATTTGTGGGGAAATATCCATGAAATTAACTCCCATATCACATCATTCACTAAGATCTCAAAAATCAAGGTTTTGCATCCTAAGGGTGCAATCCACTGCCCACCGAGATCCTCCCAAAATATCTGAATCATTTCATACTCGACCGCTAACTACTCTTGAGAATTAAAGCTCTGTTTTACCTAAGATCAAATAGTTACTTCTTCCATAATTCACCATGAATATTTTGACTACAATTTTGACTGGATGATCCTCTACACATACATCAACCTTTAGTACTCCAAAACTTAGGCGCATATTCTACTTGCTACTAAAAATCCTCTCAATTGATTTGACAAAACCGCAAATCCAGTAAAATGAGGATAACACTTGTTGATCGTAAATCAATCCAAATCCCTATAGTCCAGGTAAACTTTAAATCCAATAGCATATCATCTATTTATTGTATAATCATCAAGTCCTAACACAATCACCTATTTTACACTCGGACAAGTCATATTTATTCATTCCACAATTCATTGCATCGATCAATTGAAAATATCGATTCTTTTGAACTTTATGATCATTAATAGTCCATATTATCTCATTGTTCTTATTTACATACAATTATCCCATCAGCTGTAAACATCACATTTGTCTGTAATTCAACCATCCATAACTTTGATCAACCTCAAGTAATCTTTAACCAGATAATTACATGTATATTTATTAACGCTAAATCCACTAAAAAGGTTAGCATGGGTGGTTGGAAGGCATAGAGATATAGGATTTAATATGCCAATGATTTGTGAATGAATGCATGGATCAGACAAGATGTCAAACAAATATATATACATATATAATAGCAAACAAGGAACAAACAGGTCAAATATCACATTCGCTCTAACGATGCTTCCTCTAATAAGGAAACATCATGGGGATCCTCTTCTTTGTCCTCTAGGTGTCACTTGCCGTTGGTTCACGTGAAGTTGAGGGAACAAAGTGTCCTCATGTTGTTGACGTGTGGCTACTATTACAAATCAACACCGTCATCACAAATCTCCTTTCCTATTTCCCCCGCAACTAGTGATAATGTGCAGTGATTCTTACTTTTCAAAAAGGCAACAAAAGAACATACAAACTAGAAAAGATTAGTTTTAATACATAGGAATATCATGGGAATGCATAGGACATCAAGGATTACGAATGACCCAAAATGGAGAAAAGAACGAAGTAGGTTCATCAATTATATTCGCAAGGATTGCTAGATTGAGAAGATTCAAAAAAATTTGGTTGCACCGATTATAGATCACAATTTCCTGGAGTAAATGATGGCATCAATGATAAGTTAGCATGCCTATAGGTAGATTGAGAGATAATACCTAATTTCACGGACACTGTTAGTAAGTATCTAGATCACAAGTGATAGACAGTCCACAAGATCAGGACCGAGAATGATTACCATGTAGATCTTAGATAGAGGATAAGCCTTGAGATCTTGATTTTAGAAGGTTAGTAGCTAGAGACAAGAGTTAGTTAGATTTCGCATAGATATTTTGATGATAGATTGATATTTTCCATCTGACGATCCATAGACATAAAGATCGATTTGATGAATCGTATGCATACAGACAGATTTGAGGATTCATAGACATAAAGATTGATTTAATGATTCATAGTAGATTGATGATATAATGATAGCTAGGAGGCTCGCACTTGCAACACTTGGAAGAGATGGACCAAGATTTAAGATCATAGTTAAATTGATATGGAAGGATTGAGGGGCAACATCCATGATGCAAGGATGATATTTACCTTCCAATAAGATGCACGTGATGTTTATGGCACATCAGTGAGATCCATATTCATTTTAGGGGAGCACGTGCAAATGGGAACATATTACAAATCTGTCAAAAATCACATTATGAGGATGATTTAACTTAGAGAAAGATGTGTGATGTGTCAGAGCGATTGTGAGGGAAGGAATGATACATAATAAATAGAGTGACATAGAGAAAGATGGGATGTCGACATCAGGGAGGGTGTATGAGTACAACAACAAATTGTTGGACAGTTCAATGGTTGTTGATGAGGTCACAATGGAGATATATTACACATGCGACATTGGGAGCAAAGGTGTTTGATTCAATAGGATCATTTGAGTCAAGAGCAAATTCTAAAATGGTTACAGAATTTGGGAACATAGGTGTTAAGCAAATAATAGATGAAAACAAAAGAGAATGTATTTTTGAATCAAAAGTAGGGAAGGATATATATATATATATATATACTATACATTTTCTTTTTAAACTCATAATGGAAAGCAACAAATATTTTTATTAAAATACATGGGCACAAGTCGCATACGTACTACCCTAGTGGGATAGGTCCTGCTATAACTTGGCTATTGCAACAATATCACTAAAATAATTTTTCGTCTATGTAGGGGACTACTCATCGCACTAACAAGGTCAATGGGCACTATGAACTAACTATTGTATTGGTGACCTACTGACTTTTCTGAGGGAAGAGTAGTGCCCCAAGGTATTAGCACCTCTTTTCCAATTGTTACCACTACCTATAGCATTATTTATTCTAATATGGTCCAACTATAGATTTTGAGACATAGGAAAGATTGAGAAGAAAATATTTTGAAAGAGTAAAATTAAATTTAGAATAGATGGATGCTAAAACCAGAACCCGTTCCACCGGAGATGCCTTCTGTTGCCGGCGCGGCTAGTCGCCGTGACCTCCGCCGCTCGGCCACGACGGCAACCCATCTCCGGTCATCTTCGGAAGTCATTAGGCTGTCCCCTAGATGCGCATTAGCATGCTGAAGCCGTAGGTGCTACCCATTCCTCCTCGCCGGAGTTAGTTCGCCGGCGGTGAGCCAAAAACCGAGCGCCTCTGCTTGGAGTCGCTGACCGATGGGCTCCCGCTGTCAGAGATCGAGTCGGGCGCGGGCGTGCGCAACACTGAGATCACTGACGAGTGGACCCCGGATGTCAGTGCCCCGGCAGGATTTAAACGCGAAATCCGGCGCGCAGTGGAAGGCGTTTTCAGAACATTGAAAGCGTATTTCATTATTTCCATTTGATTTTCAGAACTAGTTCAAATTCAAACTTGAATATCTTTCGCATTTGAAATCCAAATGAGATGAAACCAATTTGTAAATTCATCTAAAATCAAGAGCTTCTAGATTATGCAAAAATATTTTGAAAAGCTATTTCGGAAAAATATTTTAATAAAAAGGTGAATAGTACATAAGAAAGTAGACTAAATATGGAAATTTTGCAAACAAAGTTAATGTTATTTGTAACCAATTTTACTAAGACCCTTATTCTTCTTTGACTCCTTTCTATAAAAATATTTGGGTAACTAGTTGTTTGA
The DNA here is from genome assembly GCA_036346275.1 of Otatea glauca. Classification (NCBI taxonomy): domain Eukaryota; kingdom Viridiplantae; phylum Streptophyta; class Magnoliopsida; order Poales; family Poaceae; genus Otatea; species Otatea glauca. The sequence goes on along the minus strand of CM070717.1, from coordinate 9,902,430 downwards.
TGTCTTTTCCTCTAAAGTTTAATATTATTAGTAACTATGCTATAACAACTAAATGAATAAGAAAAGAATTTTTGGTAATCTGTTAAACATATTTCTTTTCAGCATAGTGGCAGAATAATCTTAGGCTAAGTAAAAATATTGAACAAATAATGAACTATGCAATAGGATGAAATTTAGTATGAAGAGTATAATTGGTATATATGTATATGTGTGTGTGTGTGTGTATATATATATATATATGTGTGTGTGTGTGTGTGTGATCATTGAGACCATACTAGCAATTAGTTCATAAAAATGAAGTAGATCACTTAATGTGCTAAGCCCAATAATATGGAAGTAGAAATTTAGTAATGAATGTTTGATTTTAAAATATTTAAATGCATTGCTTTGCATCTGAAACTTATTAATAACATCCTATTTTACGATATCACCATAAGGCAAATCTTTCTACTTCAAATAATTTTAGCATCTATAATTCGAAGTTATAAATACAAGAATACATAATTTTAGCCTCTTGAATTCGTAAAAACAAGAATAAATAATCCATAAAAGAATATGTGCCTGTTTCTTATAGCATGTTTTATTTGATTTTCTATCTGTCTTCTTTTTGCCCTTATACTTGTTTTCTATTTGTTGTATGTTATTCTTGATGGTCGATGAGTAGATTCCGACAAACCTGAATAGGCAAACGACGACCTCGCCGACGATCTTGACTTTATTCCCGACTACGATCAGCAAGGCAAGCACCCCCTTGATCATTTTTTATCCTAATACTTCAAATATTTACTTTCAATGATTGCAAAACTATTATGCATACGTGTACTTGTCATAAAAATGCTATGTTGGAATATTGGTAGATACCTGATATTTCATGGAACTTCCTTGATAAGTATGAATATGTGAACCTTATTAACCATAGATAAAGGGGTAGACATTATATAATGTCAAAACTGGGTAAACACGATTAATAATCATGCTTAGCCATGCTCATTAGCAACAAGGTTGATGATCAAAGTTAATTCTTGAGAATTTAAATGGTGGGTATGACATGATGTCAATTATTGGTATTTTGACTAAAAACCCCAAAATAAAACTATGATTTAGATGCGGGCAATTATTGGCAATAGGCGGTTGTGCAAGGGTTAGACTTGTACGTAGTATAGGGTGGAGTATTGCCTGTGTCGAATTAATGACCGAGCTATGGGTTGTTTTCAAGCCAAGAATTCCGTGCAACCACAAGTGCTGGGATGGGGCAGCCTTAACCTATTAAGTTGCTTAGGTCTGGCTTTGCACATTGGTAGGTGGGAGATAGTATGAGCAATCCTTTCTAGGTTTGCTTATGAGGGTCTTCCACACTTCGTTGTGGGTAAATGCATATCGGTATAACGATGTACGCCTTAATATGGGAAGGAACCCTTATCGCAGGGATTTACTGCCTTTAATGCAGGGAATTACTGCTTGTGTTACCACTTTAAATGACAGGGATTCACTGTCATGTTCCTTCTCCATAATAAGGATCTAACGTCATCGGGCTAGTGCAAAGTTAGGCTTAAGCAAGGTAACGGTTATGTCATGATCACCATGCCGACATTCCAAAGGAAGAATGTCAACTGGCCTGGCAAAAGTGGCAGATCATTTCTTGTGGGTAAAGCTATACGCCTCTGCAGAGTGAAAATCTAATTAATTAGCCGCGCCTACGGTTAAAGGCACTTGGTAAAGTCATCACATGGTTAGAGTTTTAATATTTCCAAAATAATTTGATGGGGAAATGGTGTTATGGAATATGTATATTTCATGTCAGGGGATGACATGGGAATGGTTTGAATCAGTCGGGTAGACTATGATATGATGATTGTTTTACGATAAATTAATACTTGCTCATTACAAAAGATGCTTCTTTACAAACTTCGGTTGCAATCTAATATGTGCTCATGTTTTATTTTGCCAATGCAAAAACAACTATAGAATCCATTTCATTGCTGTGTCCTGCATTTACTTATAATTGCATCTATGATACACTATAAGACTTGCTGAGTACACAATGTACTCAATCTTGCTATCAATGTTGTTTTAAGAGAAGATATCGATTACCCCGATGATCTTTACGACGATTCAGGATTCAGGGGTTTATGATGACGATGTTTTCTAGTGCTTTACCTTGTCTGTTGCCTGAGGGTGAATGGGAATACTACAAGAGAAATAAAGTTTCCGCTGCTGCTTTTCGATTTTTTGGCTTGTAATAATAATACGGTGTAATTTCAAGATGCTTAGCATATGTAATATTATTGTGTATGGATGTGATTTCAATTTGTAATCTGTGCGTGCTAGCCACTAATCATGGGACTAGTACTGTATGCACAGGAGCCCATTGTTGATATTTATTATCAAAAATGGGGGTCTTACAAAGGCATACACCGTATATTGGAATGCTTTAACCCTAACACGTCGGTGAAGGGAGCAACCACGAGCGACACCGCACCCCGGTTCGCCCTTACTACTTCGGCCTACCAAAATGCAAGGCTAAACCCTAACTAATTTACTAAGCTAAGGCTATCCCATACTAGCACATGTGGTTGCACTAAATTACTTAGGTGATAGCGTCAAGTACGATCCTTAATTGACCCGGGCAAGGATCTCCCCCTGTCTACACACGAGGTACCTCCTCACGCCTCAAGTTTAATTAGTATCTCGCCCATGTCTAAACCATAAGTTTTCAAGTTGGTTTTTTATCAAAATACCTGGAGAACATAACTTGGTCTGGTACCTTTAAAATTTGCTCAAGTCTGAATAAGAGTACAACTCAACATTTAAATGACGTTCTAAGTAAGCATGGCTAAGCATATGTGTGAAGTATTTCGCAATCATTACCCATAGTGGCATTAACTAATATCTAAACCATAAAACTAAGGTAAAAATAGTAGGTAAACAAGTGTCAAGGTAAAGATAATGCATACAAATAGGTATTATCTACGGTACCCGCAACATAGCAAGTTCAATATAAACATAAGCACATGCATATATCATTTGATAAAACAACATAAACTCCATAAAATAGTGGGATCAACATTATCAAAGAAGGGTGCTTGCCTTGCTTGTCAAACAATTGGTCTGCTTTGGTTGATCGGAGTACCAATTACGTCACCTAGTCCTGAACCGCTCACATAGTCTCACGATTCGCGCGTACACTCCAACGTCAACATACATACAAGCAAACAAACCCGAAGTTACTATTCTTTGGTACAAACAACGTCCATATGAGCATTATATAAGGTCATGCAATTGAGGATAATGTAACACCCCGACATTCTGTATGCCCAGAATGTCACTACCACAATATCAAACCATAGCTCTGTTCATTATTTTAGCTAAACATAACCAAGATAATCCCAACGACTCTTGTCCATGAGACGGAAAGGTGATACTATAAATTTAAGATTCGCGATAGTCTATGGTTATTGTTTTCATGTGAAGTGAAGAGGGGATGCTACAACCCTTTTTTCCCATGTCGTCATGTGGTACCTAAAAAAACATTTAAATAAACAAGCGTGAGTCCAAAACTCAGCAAGATACATCATTTAACCACATCATCTCATATGAATGCAATTGATTACTTAAAACACATCATGCTTTTCACACATATGTAAGAACTAATAGCTTCGTCATTTGAGAATGTCCAAACATTCATGCAATGTACAATGCCATATGCACATTGTCATCTCATAGCTCATACCAGTATAGCTGAGTGCACACCCGTCAGCGTGCACCCTCTCATTCCCTTCCATCCCGTGGAGGGGCCTACCGAAGTAGGTCTTTCATGCCTCACTACGTGTGAGACATAGAGGCCCACTCGGGTCACCACTTCCATTATGAATGCACCAAAGCAATTGACATGAATGAATTATAAATTGCATTCTATTTCAACACTCACATTGCCATAGACAAGTTTGTAAACATAAACATGATCATAAATATAAACATGCACATTGTCACATACTTGTCTATGGCAATGTGTAGTAGTCACATGTCACATTGTCACATACATGCATCCATCACCTTATAATTTGCATTATCATAAACATAATCATCATCCTAGACATACTCATGAACATAACCGTAATCGTTAGCATAATCATTTCCATAGTCACAAGCAAGCAACCAACATCCTAACATCATTCTAGTTGATACACTTGCCTTAACCACAAGGAGCGGAGTGGCGCGGGGTTGAGGCCACTCCTGAAGTCACACCACCTGAGAATAAATCACATACAACTCAACAATACAATTCCTGCATAAGCAATAAAAATTTATCAACATCGAACCAACGCCCTTCCTTCATTCTAATAACTTTCTCACTTGGCGAACAAAATCGCTTTCCGCTGTCCCGATGGTTTTAAGGTTATAAGTTCCACCCTTATAACCCAAACTCCAGGGGACAAGGACTATATGAAACTACTAAAAATTACCCACACAGTACCCATTAACCAATTCTCTTAAATAAAACATTTAGCCGTTCATGTTTTGCCCTGAAACCCGATCTGCCACCACACTGGACAGCAGAATTCAAAATAGCATAACTAATTTTCTACTATTCCAAATGAAGCAAAGGATGACATTTATGAAATCTACCGGAAATTTCTTAACTTAATATGGTCATTACAAAAATTAATTCAACTTCTAGGTAGCCCTACTCTGCAGTTTTCCGCGACTGCTGCCAGCAGAGGCAGATTCTGGAAAGCAGTTAGAAAAACAATCATAACTTTTAAACTACCCAACCAAAATTCGTGATCTTGGTCTCTAAATAAACTTAAAATGATTATCTACATCTTTCCCAATGGACAACCCCTCTGAAAATGACTGAAAATATTTTTAATCTCTGCCCTAAGTTTCGGATCAACACTACTTGAATTCAGATCTCGCCCCACAATAAAAATTCTCCCCAGACCAATCTAATCACTGCACTAAAACCAGAAATTCTATCCTTGAATCACCAAAACAGAACCACCAAATACCTCAAACCTGAAGGAGGATGCCCGGAGAGGAGGAGGAGCGTCGAAAGTGAGAAGCACTAGGAAGGGGAAAGGAAGAGCTGCAGCGAGAGGAGCGCCGGAAGGCTGGAGAGGAGAGGAGGGGAGGGGAAAGGGCTAGGGAAAGGGATCACCCCTCCCACTTAGGCCAAAAAAACTGGCCCAACGCAGCCCACGATCGGTCCACTCTGAGAATAAACCCCCAAAACAGCCCACACCGCCCGAAAACAACCCAAAACGACCTACAACAACATAAATTTAAATGGGACATTACATTCTCTCCCCCTTAAAAGAATTCGACCCCGAATTTTATGCACGCCACAAAGCGACAGCTAAACAAAAGGAAAGTGGAACCTCATCACATGCCTGGAGTGAACAACTCATGATACTTCTTACGCATGTCCCATTTAGACAGAAGCGACCAGAGCACTATAACATACTTTGACGTTCAATGCTTCAATACCGCTTTGACTCCCCTAAATTACCACAATAGGTAGGACTCAAAGGCAAGGTGCCTAGGGTCAGCAACGAACGGCACTACCAAAACCTCGTGATCGAGATTCTACAAGATCTTTCTTAACAAAGAAACACATTGCATCCCACACAAGTATTTAGAATGATCCAAACGATGGTCCCTTTCTCAAAATCATACGCCGACATGAACCTACATGTTCCAAACTGGTACCCCTAGGAACCAAATCAAAGATTTCTGTCTCTCTCAATTTTTTTAATCTTTTAACCAAAGGATCATTACCAACGAAAGGAATATCCCACTATGGCACAATTTTGTTTTCCACAACAAATTCACAATATAAATTTTTACTCTATCTTTTTGTACGCCTACCTTGCTCCAAACACTACAAGAAACAGTGAAAATTTTGTGGGTTTTTTTAAATTCATGGGTCAAAAGAAAACCCACGAATTTATATATTTAAATTCGTCGGTTTCTAAAAAACCCACGTATTTAATTAAATTCGTGGGCCAAAAAAACACCCACGAATTTATATATTTAAATTCGTCGGTTAATGCAAATACCCACGAATTTAAGTAAATTCGTGGGGAAAACAAACTCACGAATTTATATACAAATTTAATAGCCCCTTGGGCTTCTCTCTCTCTCTTCGCTCCTCTCACCCCCGCCCGCCCGCCCGCCCGCCCGCCTCGCGCGCCGTTTCACTGCCGCCCCACGCGCGCGCCCCAGCAGCCGCCAGCCGCGCGCCGCCCGCCCACCCGCCCGCGCCGCCCCGCCTGCCGCGCGCGCGCGCCCCACCCCGCCGCCGCCGCCGCCGCGCCGCCCGCTGTCCGGGCGCCACCCCGCTCTCCCAAGTCCCTCCGCGACGCCCCCACCGGCGTTGGAGAAGGTATATTTCATCTCATTTTATATTCGTTTGATGTTATTTCATCTCATTTTATATTCGCTGCATATGGTATAAATATTTTTATTCTCTCACTGTCGTTGTCTATAACGTTAGAGTTTAGGGTTTGTGTCGAACAGTAGAGAGCCTAGGCGTCACCCATTCGGGAACGGCGCATCTCACATTTGCTTGTGAGGTGCGCGGTTCCGAAATTGTCCAGCGTATTTTGGACAGCCCGAGAATGTTGCTTGTTGCATGGGGCCTGTGACGTGTGAGCGATCCGAACGTGATTTCGGCCGCATAACCCTGTTGTTCTCCGACGCACTAACATCAGGCGTGCGTTTGGAGAACAGCGGGGTTATGCCGCCGAAATTTCGTTCGGTTCGTAGCGCACATCACAGGTCGCATGCAATGGCCTCCATTCTTGGGTGGGTTTAGAACACATCTTTCCTAATAGGGTTGTCTTTGTCACCTAAGCCACGGTCGTACGTTGATATCATTTCATTTGTTTAGCTTTGAGAATGGGTGACGATTGAAGGGCGATGTATGATGGATGGAGGAGTGATGGGGGGCACACAAGGGAATTGGGGCAGATCATGGATGCTTTCTTGAAGCAAGCATTCGCTGGAGGAGCTGAATATGTGTATAGCCCGTGTACCCTCTGCGAGAATAACAGCTACTACAGCAAGGATATAGTGCAGTATCACATTTGCAAAAATGGGTTCATTCCTAACTATTTGGTGTGGCACCATCATGGAGAGGCTGCAGGGCAGGCCATTGAGTCAAACCATGGGGAGGATCACGACCGGATGGAAGAGATGCTAGATGATCTTGGCAGGGGGATTGAATTTAACTCCGGGGAGGGGTCACAGCCGGAGGAGGTTAAGGAATTCTATAGGCTACTTGACGCCTCGGATGAGAAGCTGCATGACTTGACTAATGTGACCGTCCTGCAGGCGGTTACACGGCTTATGTCGATGAAGTCGAAGTTCAACTTTTCGAACAAATGCTTCAACGCTTTGCTTGAACTTATGAATGATGTCCTTCCGCCTAACCACAAGATGCCAAAGGATTTGTACCAATCGAAAAAGTTGATGGCCGGCCTCGGGATGAATTACCAGAAGATTGATGTGTGCGAGAATAATTGCATGCTGTTCTGGAAGGATCATGACAAGGATACTCATTGTATGCATTGCGGTAAGTGTAGATTTGTTGAGGTGGTAGATGAGGAAGGGGTATCAGTGACTACAAAGGTCGCGACTAAACAGCTTCGGTACATGCCGATCACGGATAGGCTTAAACGGCTGTACATGTCAAAAGAAACAGCGAAATATATGCGGTGGCACAAAGAAGGTAAACGTGAGGACCAAGACCCGGATATGATGGTGGATCCGTCTGATGGCGAGGCATGGCAGGCATTGGACCAATTCGATCCTGCATTTGCAAGCGACCCTAGGAGTGTCCATCTTGGTTTGTCCGTGGATGGTTTCACAACTTTCAGCACAAGCGCTAGCCCCTACTCTTGTTGGCTGGTCTTCATCATGCCATACAATCTTCCACCTGAGATTTGCTTGAAAGAGGGGTTCATATTCCTTGCTCTTGTCATTCCAGGTCCTAAGCATCCAGGGAAGGATCTCAATGTGTTCATGCGGCCCTTAATTGATGAGCTGAAAAAGTTGCGGCCCCTAATTCACTTAGCTCGTACAATCACGTTTCTCACAAACTTGACTATTATGTCATAGGGCTCCCAGCCACCTCCCTTCTACATGTTTTCTCCGCACATGCAGCCACCACCACAAGGAGAAGCATCACAGGGTGCTCAGTCTCCCCGGCGTCCTTCATAAACCCTACTGGGATGCAGGCACCACCCGTAGGAGATGCACCTCAGGTTATATGAAATTCTCATGCATTCTTTATTTTTGAAAAACTCTATTCTGTATACTTTATATCACAAATTATGATCCACAGAGCTCCCAGCCTCCTCGTCCTTTCTACATGTTCACTCCACAGATGCAGCCACCTTCTGTAGGATATGCACCACAGGTAAAGACGGATCGGTTCAATTCGTTATTCAAAATTTGAATGAATGATTTATATGTGGCACAATGTACCTGTCTATGCTTTACAGGGCTCCTAGCCTCCAAACCCGTTCTACATGTACCCACCACCTATGCCAGGCCAAGGAATGACTATGTACCTCAACCCGTGGACCCTGTAGCCACCTCAGACGACACCACAGGTATGGATGTCAAAAATATTCTAAGTTTGCGAAACGAGCTAAGTTTGTCAATTGTGAGCCAAACCAAGTCAAATTGATCAAATTGAGCTACCTTCACAAAACTTAGTCAATTATATAACATTTAGGCAAATAAAGGTTAATTCTGTCAAAGTTGAGCCAGACTTAGTCAACTTGAGCAAATTTAGCTATACGTGCAAAACTTAGTTGATTTTAGGACATTTAGGCAACTCTTTCTTAAACCTTGCACAAATCATCTCAATGTTCATACTTGAAAAGGTTTACTTGTGTGCTTATGAAAGTTCATCGCTGTGCTCCTGTAGATATGTGATGGTTTACCAAATTATTAACCCATTACATGCTATTTGATTTTTTCTTTCTGTCAATAACTTTTTGATTTGGAACCTTATATTGTGCTAACTTGTTGGAATTGAAAAGTTATCTTAAGACAACTTGTTGAATTGTAAACTTATGTTTTAAATGCCTTATATGGCATCCTTGTAGAATGTGTTATTTGCCCATGTACAATCTGATTGTTTATCCTTATAGAATGCTTTATATTTGTACTTTGTATACTGAACTCTTAAAATGACTTGTAGTTGTAGTTCTTATATATAGTATCTATTCTTGTTTAGCTTGACCTGTCATATTGATATTCTTATATTGTGTCTTGGTCGAATAGTACTATTCTGAACTTGTTTCATGTGAATCAGCATAATTTAGGAAAGGGAAGAGTTAAATGCCTTATTTGCTAAACTCTTGCTAAACTTACTTGATTCTAGCACATTTAGCAAAAACTGACGATATGTTATTTGTAACACAACCTAAGTTAATCTTGAACTTGCAGGTTTCTGGGTCACGCCCTCCAGCACGTACTAACGACGACATCATAGAAGACATCTTCAACAGCGCCGACGGTGGTGGTAGCGCCCACAACTCCAACAACCTCGAGGCATGAATTCCATTGTGAGCTCGATTGGTGTATTACTGTTGTACTTTATGACTTGTTGTGATGGATAGATTGTGATGGACTTATTGTGTAATGGAATGTGGATTGTATCTATTGCGGTTGTAATGTGTTGTACGTCATTGCGTAGTTTACAAATTGCCGTTGGATGTGTGATTGATTATCTAAGGATCTGCTGGAATGTCTCCTTCTGGTTTGAGAGATTGATATATATATATTATAACTGCAAATGTTTTTTTGTCTGCTGAGTGGATGTCCTATTTACTAGAGAGGTCATGTGGAAATTTTGTACATTTCGATGACTTTGTTTTAAGCCGGTTTTAAAGAGTTAAAAGGTTGGTTTCAGTCTTTTAGTAGAGGTAATAGGTTTGGTGTCTCGTTTGTTAATTCTTGGTTCGCTTGAACTTCATTGTGGAGTTTGATGACCTTGGTGAGCTAGCTGCCCCCTCCCTTCCTTCCTCTTGCTCAAATTTAGGAACATTAGTTGCAATTTAGTCGATGTGCAGCAGATGGACAGATGCTTCTGTAGGAAATTTAGTTGATTGTTTTATTATATATCAATCTGAGTAATTTGTTACAATAGTGATAATTTAAGTTGAAATGCATAAATCTGGATTGATGATGTTGCCATATGAGTTGCATATATATGTTTGTGATCTAGTCATTTGTATTTTTGTTTATTCCAAATATATGTTCAGTCATTTTGTACATTTAGAGTTGTTTTTGTCATTTTCTTGCTTTTGTCATTTCCGACTTCTATGGCAAATGATGATATTGGGTTTTGATATGTGACTTGTTCTGAATGAATGACAGAAACACATTCATCTTCAAATGACAGAACAAGTCATGTCAATGTAGTTTCCCGTTTCCAGAGTTAGATCCAGCTGCTGAATGCCATTGCATTCGATTGATACTTTTCCATCCAGCTCTGGAAATGGAACTGCTGCCAATGGTATATATTGCCATAAAACATCTGATGCTAACTACTTTTCTTTTTTTCTTTTAATTTGTTCTTTTGTGTTAGTGTTTCTGATCAGATTTGAACAAAATAGATGATCCTTCTTATTCTTCGCTTAGCAATTTTTAGTTTCAGTTTTCTTTTTGCCTGTTCTTTTGTTCTTTAGTTGTTATATGTATTGAGTGTGATGCATATGGATATATATATATATATATACATTTATGTATAAATGACTGATAAATTCGTGAGCCATTAAAAACCCACGAATTTATGTGGGCGCTCCATATAAATTCGTCGGTTCCTTGAGCCCACGAATTTAATAATTAAATTCGTGGGTTTATTAAGCCCGCGAATTTAACAGATTAACTTCGTGGGCTATATAGCCCACGAATTTAACATATTAAATTCGTGGGCTACGTTGACCCACGAATATAATCTATTAAATTCATGGGTTTCCCGGGCGCACGAATTTAACTCAGATTCTCAGTTAAATTCTTGGGCTTGGAAGAAACCCACGAACTTAACTTAAATTCATGGGTACCCACGAATTTAATTGATTAATTTTGTCAAGTTAAATTCGTGAACTAAATTTGATGATTTTCCCACGAATTTACATTAAATTCGTGGGTTTTGGCCTAAATTCGTGGGTTTTGGCCTAAATTCGTGGGTTTCTGGCCCACGAATTTTTCCCTGTTTCTTGTAGTGAAAGGACAACTACCCAAGAAATAAAAAATGTTCACAGCAGAACCATTCACTTCTGAATATCATAACAATAGCTACATCCAACATCACCAAATATTCTGACACACTAAAGAAATGGAAATTTAATTACACCCAACTTCCTAGTGGTCAACTATTAAGCTTAAACAAGCTCCATACTGCGACACGCGAAAACGCCCATTACTCACTACTCAAAAACCATCAAGGATCAACAACTAGCAAAGGATAGGATCTTAGGTTGTTAGCCACCCACACTTGGCTTCTATTTCCATAAAGGTCTCGCCCCACATTCTTTCACTCAATGAACAAGGACAAAGAATACAATTCCTTATTGTACTCAACAAAAATTCCATGATCATTCCGTTTCTTTTCCCATGCCAGAACGAAAATGAAATCTCGATTCTCTTTATCAATATAAACCACTTCATCACCTTAAAACCAAGGCGCTAAAAATTCACATAGGGAAGAAAGTCAATTTAAAAGAGAAACACTGCATAAATCTTTTGTGGATGCATATCACTTTTACCAAAACAAATCGTCTCTTTTACCAAAGCAAATCATTTCAAAAAGAGAAAGAAAACCGATCTTGGAATCAAACCACTTCCACACAACCACCATCTTTTCTCTCATGAGAAAGCGAAACACATTTCCCAATAGAAAACCACTTCACCAACACAAATCACTTTTGATACAATCATAAGGATCACCGTTAAAAAACATTCTCAAACACCACGCACATTTTAAATAAATATAACTCTAGTTGAACTAGAGATACAAATATTTCCAATCAGAACTTTCAAACATTACATTGGTTCGGTTATTTGCTTTAATTGGTAATACCAAAAATAGCTCAATTTGTTCGCTAAAGAGCGCAATCTATCCTTACAACTTTAAGGGTAAATTCCACAATCATATCTTAAGCTAGAGCTCTTAGCAAAGATAGATGAATGGTGTTGATCAATGAAATAAAGCATTTCAAAAACCATCAACAGATCACTTCATAATTATTCTCTATTTCATTCTCATTTTGAAACCTCAAAGTTAACTCTGCAGTTTGGCAACATTAACTCTAATCTGGGGAAGATCTAATGCACATAATATAGAATGCCTTAGCAAAAGACATTCATACAAAAGACTATATGAACAATTTAATTCATATCTTTAAAAGAAGATTCACCTCAAATCCTACAATCCCTAGTATTCTAATACGCTTACCCTTAAAGGTTTTAACATTCTCATTGGTCACCTACCCTAGAAATAACAGGGTGTGACCTCAATTTTTTTTAAGTAAAGTAACGATTCTCAAGCATTAACAATAACACATTTAATCATTACTCACTATAGAATAATCCATGATAGTAGAGAGTTATTTAGTTTTAAATGGAAGATAACAATTACAATTAATTGATTCAACTCACAAGTTAATAAACAAAAACTTCGTTCTATAAGTTGCACAAATACACTCTATGTAACATGCTAAAAAATATTTTTTACTACTAACAAATTAGCTTAGTCACATGATTACTTACTTTATTTACAACATTTTTCTTTCCAGAAATTCCAACCATACTTCACAAAGGAAGCGAATATTAAAACACACGATGACAAGACCAAACTCTGCCATGCAAAAGCACTTCAAGGCAAATCCCAAAATTTAAAACTTCCACGAAAGAAGATGGTTGCAAGGGTATTTCTTTTTACCAAAACAAAAACCAAGCAATCAAGTAATCCTTTTTCTACTACGGGCAGAAAGCATAAACCCTCAGAACTTAAGTTCTTCTGAAAAACAACAACAACTTCTTTTAAGCGCGGAAAGTGATATACACATACAAAAGGCAATAATTTTTTTTGACGGAAAACAACCAACGTTAACCAACAAAGCCAATTGCTAGAACTATAGAAATTGCAACCAATAAAGACTCATTCACTAAACACTTTCTCTTTGTCTCCGACCATTGAAGACATAATGAAAGCAACATTCTCGACAATCTCTCTAATGTAAGACATACATAGACAACAACTCTCCCCTACGAGGAGTTCCCTAAACCTTAGGTGGTGGCTCTACCCAGCCACACCCACAACTAAGGCCTCTACCATGGACACGCAAACAACCATGGCCTCTTCCACGGCCACACAGAGAACCATAGCATCTACCATGGCCACACAGACAACCACCCAAACCCTTCAGCACAATCACATTCTTTCGAGCCACTCAATCACAAACATAGCAATATACGTCATCATAACATCATCATGTTCAACATAAATCATCAATACTCAAATAAGATTTTAAAGCGTAATGCAATGATTACCCACACCCTTTCTATTGTGCATCAGAGTGTGTCAAGTTTTAAATTAGTTAACCAACCTATAGCAGATTTTAAGTTCATTATACTATAGCAAAATTTTAAAGAGTATATACCTAAACCATGTTTCTAATTTCCCAAATCAAAATTTTAATTCACTCTAGAGTAATTTTCTAATGTCACACACCATGGACCTAAAGCCCGCTCTGATACCAATTGTAACACAACGGCATTCCGTATGCCTAGAATGTCACTACCACAATATCAAACCATAGCTCTGTTCATTATTTTAGCAAAACAAAACCAAGATAAACCCAACGACTCTTGTCCATGAGACGGAAAGGTGATACTATAAATTTAAGATTCATGATAGTATATGGTTATTGTTTTTATGTGAAGTGAAGAGGTGATGCTACAACCCTTTTTTCCCATGTCGTCATGTGGTACCTAAAAATATTTAAATAAACAAGCGTGAGTCCAAAACTCAGCAAGGTACATCATTTAACCACATCATCTCATATGAATGCAATTGATTACTTAAAACACATCATGCTTTTCACACATATGTAAGAACTCATAGCGTCGTCATTTGAGAATGTCCAAACATTCATGCAATGCAGAATGCCATATGTACATTGTCATCTCTCACTACGTGTGAGACATACTGGTATAGCTGAGTGCACACCCGTTGGCGTGCACCCTCTCATTCCCTTCCATCCCGTGGAGGGGCCTACCGAAGTTGGTCTTTCATGTCTCACTACGTGTGAGACTAGAGGCCCACTCGGGTCACCTCTTCCATTATGAATGCACCAATGCAAAGTGATATGAATGAATTCAAATTGCATTCTATTTCAACACTCACATTGCCCTAGACATGTTTGTAAACATAAACATGATCATAAACATAAACATGCACATTGTCACATACTTACATGTTAGTGTTATGCCCTTGAGGCAATCATTTAGATGATTGTAACATGACTATGTTTATGAATAATAATATGATTATTGGTCCAATGAATGTATATCATTGTATTGATCAACAAGTATGTGACTTGCTTATGAAGCTCTTTACTTAATGATGTAATTCGATAAATATCTTTGATCGGATATCATCGTATAGGACAACGATGAATAGATCAGCACATGTAGTGATCGATGATCATGCTTCATAGATCATGGGATATGGAGATATCATCTATACATTGTGGACGCATGTTGAAGAACATGGGTTAGATAGACCCGCAATGGGACACTGCGAGAATGTTTCATTCTTATGTGTCATCAGTGTATCTCATACGTAGTAGATGTATGATCCTTAGACCTGAGATTGTCATATTCCCTACATGTGTAATAGTTTTCCTTGGGGCTATCAAACACTACTTCCTAACCGGATAGTTATAAAGGTAGCTTTCATGTTTACTATGAAACGTGCAGAGGGAAGTGAGCAGTCAAGATGGAATTTGCCACTCCAATGAAATGGAGGTATATGACCAGGCCACTCGTGTGATATGATTAAGGAAGTGCATGGCCATGCCGTGATTGAGGAGTCAATCACAACTTATTAATATATCACGGATACGAGAGATGGATTGAATCATCAAAGGATGACATGCTTCTCGCCTTGAGATCAATCTTCATATACTTGGCAAAGGGATTATTACATGAGTACTTTTGATAGGTTCTGTCCGATTTGATCATAGTATGTTTGGGAGTTGGCATACTTTGCAAGAAGCCACTACCAACTATTGGATTGAAAAGGAGTTTTCGAATCCATGTCCAAACGTATGTGAACCTCGCAGGTCACACACTTAATGGCTGGGATGCATTAATTTGGATTGATCCGTAATTAATGAACCTCGTGGGCTTAGCACGATGGGCCCTAGTTTAGGGTTTCATCTCGTGGCTATACAAGGAGGAGGAGGGAGGGTGCAGGTGTGCTTTCCCACGGTTTAGGAGTGATTCACTCGAAACCCTAGCTCGCTCCTCTCGCTGCCTGCCGAGCGACAGTGCTTGCACACGACGCACGGCGTTCCATCTCGGACGTGTGGACTATCGGTGACGCTGCTGCGACTGCGGCGTGGGAGGACGATCCACGGCAAGGCGAGGACGATCCACTACATCGACGCAACGACTGCGGCGAGAACGATCCACTACATCGACGCGCGAAGGATTCCGCAACTGCGCGTCTAGTGGTAATCTTATCTATGATCCCCTTCTTGCGAGTAGCTTTCTGGTTTCGCGGTAGAATTTTTTTTTGTGCTAGCGTAGCATACCGCGTTCCTCTTCATTACATCCATCACCTTATTATTTGCATCATCATAAACATAATCATTAACTTTGACAAACTCATGAACATAACCATAATCATTAGCATAATCATTTCCATAGTCACAAGCAAGCAACCAACATCCTAACATCATTCTAGTTGATACACTTGCCTTAACCACGAAGGGCGGAGTGGCGCGGGGTTGAGGCCACTCCTGAAGTCACACCACCTGAGAATAAATCACATACAACTCAACAATACAATTCCAGCATAAGCAATATAAATTTAGCAACATCGAACCTACGCCCTTCCTTCATTCTAATAACTTTCTCACTTGGCGAACAAAACCGCCTTTCTGCTGTCCCGATGGTTTTAAGGTTATAAGTTCCACCCTTATAACCCAACCTCAGGGACCAACGACTATATGAAACTACTGAAAATTACCCGCATAGTACCCATTAACCAATTCTCTCAAATAAAACATTTAGCCGTTCATGTTTAGCCCTGAAACCCGATCTGCCAACACACTGGACAGCAAACATCAAAATAGCATAACTTATATTCTACAATTCCAAATGAAGTAAAGGAGGACATTTCTGAAATATAAAGGAAATTTCCAAACTTAATCTGGTCGTTACAAAAATTAATTCAACTTCTAGATAGCCCTACTATGCAGTTTTTCGCGACTGCTGCCAGCAGAGGCAGATTATGGACAGCAGTTAGAAAAACAACCATCATTTTTAAAATACCCAACCAAAATTCATGATCTTGGTCTCTAAATAAACTTAAGACGATTATCTACAACTTTCCCAATGGACAACCCCTCTGAAAATGACTGGAACTATCTTTAATGTCTGCCCTAAGTTTCATATCAACACTGCTTGAATTCAGATCTCGCCCCACAATAAAAATTCTCCCAAACCAATCTAATCATTGCACTAAAAACTGAAATTCTTTCATTGAATCACCAAAACAGAACCACCAAATACCTCAAACCTGAAGGAGGATGCCCGGAGAGGAGGAGGAGCGCCGGAAGGGAGAAGCACTAGGAAGGCAAGACGAAGTGCTACAGCGAGAGAGGGAGAGGAAGGGAGGGGGTGGCAGCTGGAGAGGAGGGGAGAGGAAAGGGCTAGGGAAAGGGATCACCCTTCCCACTTAGGCAAAAAAAAACTGGCCCAACGCAGCCCACGATCTGTCCGCTCTGAGAATAAACCCCCAAAACAGCCCACACCGCCCGAAAACAACCCAAAACAACCTACAACAGCATAAATTTAAATGGGACATTACAGATAATGCTTAAGAGAATGATGCATATGAGAATGGTGTTAGAGCCCATCCTATAACTCCTAAGCCAAC
This sequence comes from Otatea glauca, assembly GCA_036346275.1. Taxonomy (NCBI): domain Eukaryota; kingdom Viridiplantae; phylum Streptophyta; class Magnoliopsida; order Poales; family Poaceae; genus Otatea; species Otatea glauca. The sequence continues at coordinate 9,885,239 of CM070717.1, read as the reverse complement.
CATTCAAATAAACATACACCTCCTATGCAAGTTATATCATCCACTAGACGCGATAATCTATAAGGGATCAACTTATTTGACAAGCATGTCTTACTACATAATTTTCTCCAATGTTGCTCACTACGCACAATCTCATAAAGTATGAATTAGAGAATCATCCACTTAATTTGTCTCCTTATTATTGACCGGACTCATGTCATTCCACTTACATAATCCAACCCGTAAATGTGCAACATTCACTAATTTAACTGTATGTGATCGTGAATCATTGCGACACATATACTTTACTTTATTTATATAACGCTAGTGCTAACAATCTAGTTGTGACAATCCTACTTTAGTAATCCATAACCATACATATTAAAATTCCACCAATCTAGATGTATGTAACCATGCAACACTTAAATGAGGCTTCCAAGTCGATTACATACTCGCCACCTAATAGCTCATTGATCACTCATACATGGGTTCACTATATTGGATCATCATCCATGTAACACATACATTTAGTCATATGTACACCACCATAATTGATCCGTAATCATACATTTCTCAATTCAAAACAAGGGTATAAACCACCTCCAATTGTGCAAGCCTAATATCCTAATACATGCAATCCATCCTCCAATTTGTATGACACTCCAAACCATTTGTGTACGATTAATAATCAACCATCGATTACTGATATATTCATCACTAAGAACTACCTAACTATTATTTAAGATATCGAGTCTAATTGCACATGCGTTGCTGAATTACTCACAACGACTGATTCAATTCTACAAAATTAACCTTATAGGCAAAGCACTAATTTAACCATACACATACTACTAGGATCAATCCAACATAATTAAGTACCACTTAAATTAAGAATGGTAAGTCTCACCGATGCAACATAAACGCTTAAACCGATCATCATTTTATTTGCTTAGAAAATCAATCCATTGACAATCTTACAACCATCAATATTATCTTGAGAGGAGATTTCCATAATTCCAATCATATATGACCCACTAACTAATTTCCATGTCATTCCACTAATATTAGTCTATGACCAAGCAATCTATTAATTTAGCAATTTCAATAATCATCAACTAACAAATAATATTTCGCTCAAATGGTCGAATTAATTAACTATTTTTTATGCCACTCTAATAATATTCGGCATCCACCGGCTCACAAGTAATATTTGATGATCAAATTATTTATATGAAGCAAAAAGCAATGATAATTTATATCGATGAACAATTAAGATCTAATTGGTAGCTATACGGGCCAATGAACTAATTTTTACTACTTGCATGTATGAATATGCAATGGTCATGAATTAGAAGTGTCATGCACGATTAAAAGCTATGGATATAAGGATAAAATTGACTATGGAAATTTTTACCATAATGACGGAATCGAAAAAATTACTGTGGCAACTCCTCAACTGCATGTAGACAGAAATCGGACCCATTACAAAAAATCAGGTTCATGGTTTTCCCGCTGTTCCTGCAACAACAGGCCACGCCTGCCATGTTGGCCGCCACACGCTGTTGTGGCAGTGCTGCCAGACTGCTATGCACTGTCGTGGCAGTACGGTGCCGGGTCGTGGCAGCATTGCCACACCACGGCTGTCGCACTGCTGACATGGCAGCCGTCGCCTGTGGTCGCCGGCTACTGTGGTGGCCACCACCAGGACCTTGGGCTGCTACTCATGCCACAATGTACCATGCTACAACTACAACCACGAGCCGTCATGGACACACCACATTCGACTTGGGTGCCACACCATCCCACGTGTAGCCCCCGCTTCCTGTCGGCAATGATGCGCTCGACTCGAGCTCGCACTGACCTCCCCTACCATGGCCATCATCCTGTATTGAGCTCGTCCTCTGATGCCGCGCATCACCGGTGCCCACACCGAGGGTAGCCACCACACGTCATCTTGCACCTCAGCCTTACATGCGCTGTCGAGCGTCGCCTTCTCCAACCCCACTCCGTGTAACGCTGAAAGCTACGTTGGCCTCAGTCGCTGCACCATAGGCTCGTACCGCCTTGCGTGTCATTGCTGCCACGAGTGCCAATGCCATGGTCAAGCTGCCACGCCTCCTACAACCGCTTGCACCGTGCCAACCGTGTCTCGGACTTCCATGGCTACGCATTTCCACGCTGAGCAATGGGCTCGTGAGCTGCTGCCAAGGTAGCGCTGCGAGCCATCGTGTGCTGCCTTGGTCATTTTTTGAGCCGCTGCTAAGAGCTACCACATTGCTGCCGTGGCAGTGTTTCCTGCCGCCGCCTCGCCTGGGTGCTTCCATGGCTACCCATCTACTATCGTGGTAACACTGCAACCTGTTGTGGCAGTGTCACACCTTACCGCTGCAAAGACATCGCCACCCGCTTGTCTTGGCTCATTGGCGCCATCGCCGCAGCTCTCGCGATGTTCTCCTTCAAGCCACCACGGTCGGGCTGCACACTGCTGCGAGCAACGCCGCCTCGGCTTCCCGTGCTGCTAGTGCTGCATGCCACCACTGCGTGCTACGGCTGGTGGCGCCGCCCATGTCGTCGCCACCTTGACCATGGCCAGGTCGCTGCCAAGACGCCATCCTCGAGGCAGCCCGAGCTGCGCCTCAGCCCGCTGCTACTCATGCTTTGACTGTGCTGCATTCTATGTCGTGCTGCCCCAAGCCGTGCCCCACGTGTCACGACACGTTGGCTGTGCTGACATTGTAGCAGCTAGTGCTGCCGGTTAGCTACACCTCGGGCTTCGCGCCAACCCAGGTGAAAGCATCTAGGCCCCCAAATTCATTTTGGTTTTGGCAATTAATGACAATCGTGATTAAAGGACTAATATCTTTCTTTGAGTTTGTTGAAAAAAGATTGGTTCTAGACATGACACGCAATGAAGCATGGAAATGAAGCGAAAAGAAGAACAATGCGTCAAGTTAAATTGCCATGGTATAAAATTAAGGATCTTATTGTAGCTTTTGCCGATCTTGGAGTTTTGGAGAAAGATCGGGTTGCTAGAATAGGTGTTGTACTATTAAGAGGGGTCTTAGCTAGTAGTTCGATGTTGATCAAAGTTTAAAGGCACAAATCTTGCATCTTTCAATCAATATCTCTTTTGCGTTTGAGTCAAATTGAGAATTTTATAAAATGTTCAGTATGGCCAGTTGCACCGCCCACGTGGGTGCGGTGCTACTGCACCTGTGGTAGCACCGATCCCTGGGTTGGTGTGAAAATTATAGAAAGTGCATTCGACTGATTTTCTCAGGCCAGTGCTACTGGCCATGTAGGCACGGTGCTACCGGCCGAGCGGTAGCATCGACCCAATGACCGATTTTTTTTCCAGACAGTACCCTTTTGGCAGTGCTAAAAATAAAAATGGCCTAGTGCTACCGGTCCCAGTTGGGCAGTAGGACCGGCTCTGAGTAGCAACAGCCACTAACAGGTGCATTTAATGCACCGGCCGACCGTTGGACATGGGTCCGATGCTACTAGCCCTACATGGGCGGTAGCACCAGAAATGCTGCTTTTTTATGTATTTTTGTCCCAACGGTTGGAAATGTTGGTGGGGGGCTTTAAATACCCCCTCACCTGCATACTAGAGGTACTCTTGAACCTCATTGATCATATTTGAGCTCTAGCAAGTCTCCAACCCACTCTTGTGCATTAAATTCTCATTTTGAGAGAGTTAGGAGAATTCAAGTGTGCATTTAGTGTTTGGTCCTTTAGACACTTTATTCGACCTCAAGCAAGCGTCAAGACTTGTTATTCTTGAAGGTTGCCCCCTCCTAGATGGCTCGGAGGCGAATCAACTGGTGACTTTCTCAAAGAAGCTTGTAAGAAAGCCCAGTGGTTTGTGAAGGGCGGAGCTCGCCTACCCGGAGCAGGCAAAAGCTACCAAAGTGATCAAGGGAGGCTCAATTTGTGCAAAGGAGCCATCTTGAGTTGGTCAAGCTATCTCAATGTGGATTAGGGGAGACGTGTTCATTCTCTCTTGTGGTTTGATTTCTTGTATTAATTTGTGCAATTTACATTCCTAGCTTGTTTAGTGTATTGATCTTATGCTTAGGAGTGTAATCTTGTTTAGACTTAGATTGTCGGTGCACTTAGCAAAACCTAGAGGATTTAGGCTTTAATTGTCAAAATAATAATTCTTGGTTAGATTATTTATTTATTGCAATTAGAGCCAAATAATTTTAAAACCTCCTATTCAACCCCCTTATGTCGGCTATCTTTGATCCTACACCAGGCCGCCACCATGCCGAGCTTAACACCAGGCATGCAGCGACCCCCTTCTCCTTCTTCCCTCCCTTCTTGTTCTTCTCTTCCTCAACAATAGCAGCCATGACCCTCTCCCTCCCTTCTGTCAAAATCACTCAAATGGCCATGCATGCTGAGTTTGATTTAAAAAATGGGTCACGTGAGGGATGTGGATCATAGTGATCTAATATGCATTGCTTGGTGTAACATCCCAATTTTTTATTTTTATTAATTTATTGAGTTATTTTCCTTTAAACTAGTGTTTCTCAGAATCACACACCCTCCAAAACCCGAATAATTAGACAACTATGTGTAACCCTAGCTAGCATGGATGAGAATCATTAATCATGTGAGAGATTTTTTAATCACAATCCTGGTTGTCAAGTGTCCAAATAAAGAGGAATCAATTCAAAGACTACTTTTCTAAAAGAGATAAAGCTAAAACACCAAAGTCTCTTTCCAAAAAAGTAAAAGCAGATTTTCCATCAATTGGAGCAGGTGGTTCGTGAGTTTCTATTGCTCTAAATTTTTTGGAAATTTTACTCCCTGTTGGAAGTTCAGTCGTGAAATATTTCACCAAAAATAACCTCAAAAAGCTGTGTATAATAAACATGAAAAATTAATCATTACAGACTGTCAGGAACTTCGACCAGAAAGTTTGTGGCTCGGGTTTCACTTCATAGCACTCAAATGGTGAAACCAGTGGACTCACAAATTTTTTCAGAGATGGATATATGAGTCGTGCATCTTCTTCAAGAAGAATCACTTAAAAATGATTTCTCTAGGTATTTATAAAAATCAAAGACTGACTGCTGCGTGAAGAACAAGTTCTTGACAGATATGCAATTCGATAAAAACATGATCTCTAGTCTATCCTAGGGTGCAGGAAAGATGTAAAACCATATGAACACCCTCAAGACATCCTATAAGAACAGCCTTTAGAAGGAGACGAGGCAAAACCAAATTGCGAGAAAATAAATTGCGAGAATATAAGTGCGGGAAAGTAAATGCTGAATTTAAATTGCGTAAAGTAAAGACATAATGTAAATGCGCAATTTAAATTCACAATAAGGTAAAGAAAATTTTTGTATTTTCTGGAAGGAGAGGTTACAAAGCCTCACATTTATGTGGCCAAAGCTCAAAGGAGCATCAAAAACCTCAAAACCTTCAAGGGGGGAGGCTACCCCTCCACCCCTATTTATACAACTCTTGGGCCACCTACCACCCTTGGATGAGCCTTTAAACCCTAGAGCATCCATAAAGGGCTAGGATTAACCCACTCAACCAGCCATGCAAGGGTTCATCCAAAACCCACAACACATAAAGGGTTTTCTCGCACGGTTCTCAAAGCACACTAACTAGACCCGCTAACCTATCAACTAGACCAAGATCCAATGGTCCTCATTGATCCACGCCGCGTCTAGCTAGCATCTCATTCGTTCCTTGTCTTCACGGCTTGCTACGACTCTGTCTCCGATCATCTTCCGGTGATCCCCAGCTGTTTGGACTTCCGACGCTCCTCGCCTAGTCCCGGCCATCCTTCGCCTCACCATGACGTAGCACCGTCGTCCTGCAACCATCAAAAACAAAGAAATACGTCACATAGCAATGTTCAATTATCACAAATGCTCACAATTAATTATGTCTCAATCATCAGTCGGTTCTACCGCCATCCACAGGCCTGTAGTACTGCAAGAAGTTAATACAACTCAAATTGTTTCCTTTTGAATTCCAATTCAAATCAAACTCAAACCTGAGCACACCTTGCTCAAATAAAGTCAAATACTAATCATAAGCATGGATGGACCTCCACATAGTCCTTAAATTTCCCCCTTGATGAGTATATTGACAAACCACACAAAAGGCATAAATTTGAGTTTGAATAAGAGAAGAAGAAAGCAGTTTGATTGCAAAACCACACATGGTCCAGAGAGAAGAGATTGAGAACATGACCAAGTTGGCAAAAAAGATTTTGGAGCTAAATCAAGAAGGTTTAGATTTTGGAGTTAAATTTAAGAAGGAGCAAGTTTTCCACAAAAACTCTAAAATCCAACCATACATGTCAAATGTGATTATGAATTATGATCCAAAAGAAGTAGCAAAGTTTTACAAAGATCATAATAACCAAATAAGCTTTCACATTTTTAATGATGCCTTTTCTACATTTTCTCCCACTTCTGGCAATATAGGCATCAAAATGGAATTTTTCCCCCTTTTTATGTATGCATTAAATGCAACCTAAGGGAGCTTTGAAGATTATCCAATTGATCATAATGGCAGGATATGACACCAAGCTTATCAATCTCAGATTATGACTAAACTAAGACATGTCCAAGTGCAAATAACAAATTTTGCTCATAAGCTAAGTTTTGAAAATGTGTCATTTTTAGCAAGATTTGACAACTGCAAAATTTAGTAAAGTTTCAAAGCTAGAAGAAAAACCACTCAAGGATCAAATGGAAAACCTAGAGTTCAACCTACTCAACACTTTGGGGAATTTTGAAGTGCATATAAGGTCCTTCGAGCTCATTTTTCAATTTATGCAAATTTTTTTAAGGCTTTGAAAAACATAGCGGGGTGCAAATGTTTGATATTATTTGCATTCTTTACCCACTTATGTGTTTGATATTTGCATTTTTTTATTGATTGACTAAAGCCATTTTCGATCATCTCAAGAGTAACTCTTAAGAGAATGATCTTGGTCATACACAATATATTCGAAGTTCATCCCAAATGCAATGGGAAACAGTCTCGTGAATATAAAGTGTTGAGATCAATTTTGCACAAAAGATTCAAAAAAAATTTGATTTCAGTTTAGCACATATGAGCAATTCTGAAGGACTCAAATATGGATCAACCAAATTTTACCCAAGTTGCTATAGGGACTCTAAAGAAATCCAAATTTTCACAATTCATGGAAATGCCCCTAGAGAAGAAACTTAGTAAGTAAAAGCAACATGTTTCATCAAGTTTTCATTTAAAGCTTCCAAGTTTTTCAGATTTTAATTAAGCTTAGCATGATAAATGAACTTGGACATATCTAAGCTAGTGGTTTTCTTCAAAAGATATAGCATGATGTATTTCATGAAGATTGAGTCAATTGCATAATAGACAAAGCTCATAAAACAGAAAATGCAGCTAAATGCAATGCATGAACAGATTCCCAAACTCCCCCTCAACAAATGAATACAAGCATGCCAGAAGTCTAAGTGAGTGAACTCAACTCAAGAAAACAAGCCCAAAGTCACCCAAAAGAAACACAAAGAAAAGAAAAACTGGAAGAAAACATATAATACATAACATACAAACCAGCTCCCCCTCATGAAAGACCGTAAGGGCTCACGACTCCAAGCTCACTCCTCAAGGCAACAAATCTGGAGCTATCCAAAGGCTTTGTGTAGATATCGGCTAACTGAAGGTCACTCTCTATGAACTGAAGCGCGATATAACCCTTCTCCACTTGGTCTCTAAGGAAGTGAAATCTAATATCAATGTGCTTGGTCCGGGAATGTTGCACTGGGTTTTTAGCAATGCAAATAGAAGAAGTTTTATCACAAAAAAGTGGCACACTCTCTATCTCTAACCCAAAGTCCCGCAAGGTGGATCTCATCCAGAGAACCTGGCTACAGCAACTGGCTGCAGCAACATACTCGGCCTCGACGGTGGACCGTGCAACTCCGGACTGCTTCCTAGACGACCAAGAAACAAGAGAAGTACCAATGAATTGGCAAGTGCCAAAAGTGCTCTTCCTATCTATCCTACAGCCAGCAAAGTCGGCATCGGAAAAGGCTCTAAGAGATAGACAAGTAGAAGAAGAGTACCAAATACCATAATAAGTGGTAGCACAAAGGTATCTGAAGATGCGCTTGACCGCCTGGCGGTGAGAGGCGTGAGGAGAATCTTGAAATCAAGCGCACAGACACACAGCGAAATGTATGTCCGGCCTCGAAGCAGTGAGGTACAAGAGGGATCCAATCATGCTCCGAAAATCCTTTTGATCAACAGGATCACCATCCTCATCCGGCTCGAGGACAGTAGTGGTGGCCATAGGAGTCATCACCGGCTTCCCATCAGACATATCGAAATGCCTCAAGAGGTCCCGGGTATACTTGCCTTGATGCAAGAAAGTACCCTCCCGAGTCTGCTTGATTTGGAAGCCAAGAAAGTAGCTCAACTCGCCCATCATACTCATCTCAAACTCTGTGCTCATCACCTCAAAAAACTGAGACACAAGCGAATGAGATGAGCCACCAAAAATGATATCGTCCACATAGATCTGGACGAGAAGAAAATGCGACTCATGGTGTTTGATGAACAGAGTCTTGTCTACTATGCCTATCTTGAAGTCATGGCTAAGAAGATAAGACTTGAGCCTCTCATACCATGCTCTGGGGCCTGCTTGAGTCCATACAGAGCTTTGGAAGGCTTGTATACATGACTCGGAAACTTGGGGTTCTCAAATCCTGGAGGTTGTTTGACATAAACCTCTTCCTCAATATAGCCATTGAGGAATGCACTCTTGACATCCATTTGATAGAGCTTGAAGCCCCGGGATGCAGAGAATACAAGCAGGATCCTAATAGCCTCTAGTCTAGCTACAACGGCAAAGGTCTCCTCAATGTCAAGACCCTCAACCTGAGAAAAGCCATGTGCAACTAGCCTAGCCTTGTTGCGGATGACAACCCCATCCTCACTCTGCTTATTTTTGAACACCCACTTGATCCCAATGACATTATGACCAAATGGACGTTCTACAAGCTGCCAGACTTTATTCCACTCGAAGTTTTGAAGTTCCTCATGCATAGCATTAGTCCAAGACTCATCAGACAATGAATGAGTCACAACATTCGGCTCAAACGAGGCAACAAATGCAAAGTGAAGGCAGAAACTGGACAAACCTGATTTTGAGCGAGTGACTCACTCAAACAGATCGCCGATAATCTGATCAGGTAGATGAGAATGTTGAATATGACGAGGAGGTCCAGAAGTAGAAGTGGCCTCTACCTCATGCACATAAGAGTTAGGAGCAGAGCCACTAGTTGCATGAGAGTCAGAAGGCAAGGGCTGGCCTTCCTGAGGTGCAGAAATGGAAACAGGAGACACCTCAGGTGTAGAGGGGACTGGATTAGGTAGAACACCATCATCTCCATCATCCTCATCCTCTACAAAAATGGTCTCGGAGGAAGAAGAAGAGCCTGAAATGTCAGGTCTAGCTCCTGGGCTAGCCTCATCAAAGGTCACTTCACAGGTCTCTATGATCCTATGCGCATCGCAACTCGAGACCCTATAGCTATGAGAAGAAGTCGAATAACCTAGAAAGATACCATCAGAAGAATGAGACTCAAACTTATCCTGGTTACCAGACTTCAAAATAAAATACTTGCAACCAAACACACGAAAATGAGAAACACTGGGCTTTCGCCCATACCTCAACTCGTAAGAAATGTGGTGTAAATGTGCTCTCAAGAATACACGATTAGAAACATGGCAAGCAGTAGCTATAGCCTCAGCCCAAAACTTCCCAGGAGTACTGTACTCGTCTAGCATCGTCCTGGCCATCTCTACCAGGGTCCTGTTCTTCCTTTCCACTATGCCATTTTGCTGAGGGACGTAGGGAGAGGAGAACTGATGCTCTAAACTAGACTCCATACAGAAACTCTCAAAGTAGGAGTTCTTGAACTCCGTGCCATTGTCACTGCGTATAGCTCGTAGGGCACCAGGGAGCTCAAAAGACAACCTATGAAACAAACCCCTAAAATGGGTAAAAGTTTCATCATTCGAGGACATGAAAAACACCCAAGAGTAGCTCGAAAAATCATCGACTATGACAAGAATATACCACTTCCCACCCACTGACTGCACTCTAGCTGGACCAACAGTGTCCATATGTAAAAGCTGTCCTGGTGCATCAGTACTGGGGTATGAGAAGCAGCAACCATCTTGCCATGTCGGCAGGGAGAGCAAACTAAGTCTTTGACCATTTTGAGTTTGTGCAAACCACAAATGAGGTCGTGGCTGCTAACTCGAGTCTAATGATCAAATCCAATGTGACTAAGTCTCCTATGCCAGAAGGACAGATCACGGGACTCTGACGCAATCAAACAACGGAGAGAGTCTCCAGAAGAAGCAAAAAAATCAGCACGAAAGACTCCCATATCTAGAAATCCCGCAAACTAACTCTCTTGAGGAATCGAGGATTCTACATACGCTACTCTTGAAACTCACCTCGAAAGAGTCATCAATAAGCTGAGAAACAGAAAGCAAATTGTATTGTAGCTTACTCACTAAGGCAACATCTTTAAGAATGAAATTGTCATTAATGCGGATGGTACCTTTAGCAATGACTCTACCTGAAGAAGCATCCCCAAAAGTGATCAACTCAACACCGGGGGCTCAGATTAGGGAAGAGAACCATCGAGAATCTCCGGTCATATGACGAGAACAACCAGAGTCGACAATCAAAACATCTCCCTTCCCCATCTGACGAATCTGATCTAGACACAAGAGAGAAAGATGACTCAGTACTGGGAAAGAGTGAAGACTTGGGGACCCAATACTGAACCACATGACGCCTCAGAGTACCAGCCACAGAAGAAGACTGACACGAGTGTCTCTCTGATGTTTAACCCTAACAAAATCAGTAGCAACTCTAGTAGATGATCTAGGAGCTAAAACTGGGTTGGCCTGCCATGGTGCAAAAGGCGAGCCACCCTAGTGATGCTGCCTAAAACTCCTACTAGAAAACACCTCACGCCGCTGATATATACCTCAATGAGAAAACTGAGGAATATAAAAACGACGGCGGAAAGACTGACCACAAGTGGCTCTAGGACTAAAACTCGAAGAAACAGCATGAAAATCGAGTCCTGGACGCTGCCCAAAAACAGGCGACTGTCTAACTTGTCTAGAAGCAATGTGTGTCTTAGGAGCACTCAGAGTCTCGGGATGACCCTGAATACCCCTAAGAGCAGCAACACGCTCACGCCGGGTGTTCTTGGCGCCTGAAACAGAAATGTACTAGGTGACCATCCTTCTTACGGAAGATGCATATGTACTTCGCCTTGTTTGAGGCAGAAGCAACAGGAGTAACAACCTTCTGATCAGAAATCCCGTGGACAACTCCAGCAGACGTAAACATAGTGGTACTCACTCTGGGAGCTACTATTATCTCACCACTCTTGGAGCCACGCACAATGGTAGGAGGATGCACCCGAGCATGCTCCAAGGGGTCAAATCCTAGACCCTGATTAAATCTACTAATCATGGATTGGTCTAGAATAAGATTGAGTTTCTTCTTGCCTCCTACAAACTTCTCGAGAGTGATCATGAGATACTCACACTCCCGGAATAAAGAGGCACATGAAGAACAGGGAAGAGAGGAAGAAGTAGAACCAGAAAGGGAAGCTCTCTCAGCACGTGCATTTTTCTCCCTCAGCACGGCTGCCTCAATCTCGAGGGCCTCACAAGAAACGCACAACGCATTTCTAATCCTATGGACTTGGTCTTCTAACTTCTTCCTAAGTTCGACATGGATTTTATTCAAGTCCCCATCAATCACATTACATCGCAAGCAACTTTCTTGTGACTTATCTAGTAAGTCCTTAGCAAGTTTAGCACACTTCATATTTAGTGATTCATTGTCAAGTTTTAGTTTCCTACAGCCCTCACATGAGCTGACTTGGTCCTTAGAAGCATGCATTTCAAGTTCATCGTTTCTAGCAGTAAGCTTACTAAGGTGATCGCTCATGGCATTAATTTCAGCAAGCAATTTAGGGCAATTAGAGCATGATGGAGTAGAGTGAGCATGAAGAAAACTAGCATCTAGTGCAATAGCATCAACAGAATCATCACTAGTATTCTTCAACCTAAGACTATCTAGTTCAGATAACACACTATCATGCATAGTCCTTAGGTTCTCCAACTCCACAAGAAGTGCATCACACAAAGAACAGTCATTAGTAACTCGAGAGGGAGAAGGTCTAAGAGAAGCTAACTCTCGAGTCAAGGTACCTACTTCCTTCTCTAGCTCCACACACCTAGCTCTAGCTCTAGCATGAAATTTTTCTAATTTTCAGAAAGCTTCATTGAGCTGGTCATAGGAGGGTACCTCGTTCGAGCCGCTGTAGAGCTTGGAGTCGCTGATGCCATTGGCGTCAGCCATGAAGCACATGTCGGAGAAGTCATCGCCGCTCATCTTCTCTTGCGGTTCACCTCTCCCTCGTCGCTCCATGTCTCCGTGTCGGAGAGGTTGATGTCGTCAAGCACGGTGAGGACACGGTGGAAGAGCTTATTGTTCTTGGAGAAGTTGCGGTACTTCTTCTCACGCTCCAGCTCGCGAATTGGAGGCTTCTTGTTGCGGTTCTTGTCGATGTAGTCGTTTTTTGCCGAACCACCGGTGTCGTTCTTTGCCTTCTCCAGTTTGGGGCAATTGGCCCGAATGTGGTTGGGGCCACCACACTCGAAGCAAGTGATCATGCCACCTCTCTTCCTGTAGAGCAAGCTCATTTTCTGGAAATTTTTCTAGTTGGTCATCTCTTAGCTCGCAAAGGGCGGAAAGAGAGAAACCAGCAAAAAGATAAAGGGAAGATCAAGTGGGATCAGTGACCAAGGCCATCGACTGAGATTTCATCATGCGAGAGACGACGTCGATCTCATGAGTCTTGAGATAGGAGTAAAGCCCATCAAGAGTCAAGGTCGACAAGTCGGTAGTGTCCTTGATGGTGGTCACTTTCGTTTCTCAAACTCGAAGATCGAATGAGGTCAAGAAATGTTGACCATTATCCGAGTCAGGGTATATTCAACCAACTGCTCGAAGATCGCAAAAAATCTTTGTAAAACGACCGAAACACTCATCAAGACTCTCACCAGCGTGTTGTTCAAACTTGTTGTACTCACACTTGTACTGATCCTGCCTCACGGTCTTGATTTGAGTAGTGCCCTCATGGTAAGCATTGAGGGTCTCGCAAATCTTATGAGTGGAACGAAGGTGAGAAATCCTATCATACTCACTGCGGCTAAGACCCTGTATGAGAATGTTTCTTGCCTTAGCGTTCGCCTCAACGTCAGCCATGTTGTCGGCCATGACGTTTTCATTGGCAGGAACCTCATACGGGAGTTTCACCTTCTGCCATATCAGGAAGCCCTGGGCAGTGATGTATGACTCCATCCGTGATTTCCAGAAAGGAAAATCAACTCCAGCAAAAATAGAAGGCTTGGTGGAATACTTGTCCATCGCCATGGCTCTTGAGACTGGTCAAGATCTATGAAAGAGCAAAATCGGCTCTGTTACCAATTGAAGGACCGAAATGGCGATCAGAGGGTGGGGTGAATGATCCCAAATAAAATTTTCCCCCACTCAAAGTACTTCAAACAATCTCGCAATAAAAATCGGAAACACCCAAAATTTTTCCTTTAAACTAGTGTTTCTCAGATTCGCACACCCTCCAAAACCCGAGCAATTAGACAACTATGTGTACCCCTAGCTTGCATGGATGAGAACCATGAATCATGTGAGAGATTTTTTAATCACAATTCTGGTTGTCAAGTGTCCAAACAAAGAAGAATCAAATCAAAGACTACTTTTCTAAAAGAGATAAAGCTAAAAACCAAAGTCTCTTTCTAGAAAAGTAAAAGCAGATTTTCCAGGAATTGTCCTCAATTGGAGCAGGTGGTTGGTGAGTTTATATTACTCTAAAATTTTTGGAAATTTTTCTCCCTGTGAGTAGTTGACTCGTTAAATAGTCCACCAATAATCACCTCAAAAAGCTTTATAGAATAAACATGAAAAATCAAGAATTACAGACAGTCAGGAACTTCGACCAGAAAGTTTGAGGCTCGGTTGTCACTTCATAGCGCTCAAACGACGCAACCAGTGGACTCACAAATTTCGCAAGAGATGGATATATGAGTCCTGCACCTTCTCCAATAAGAATCACTTAAAAAATTTATCTAGATTTTTATAAAAATCGAAGACTGACTGCTACGTGAAGAATAAGTTCTGTACATATATACAATTCGATAAAAACTTGATCTCTAGTCTATCCTAGGGTGCAAGAAAGATGTAAAACCATATGAACACCCTCAAGACATCCTAGAAGAACAGCATTTCGAAGGAGGGGAGGCAAAACCAAATTGTGAGAAAGTAAATTACGAGAATGTAAATGCGGGAAAATAAACGCTGAATTTAAATTGCGTAAAGTAAATACATAATGTAAATGCGCAATTTAAATTCACAATAAGGTATAGAAAATTTTTGTATTTTCTGGAAGGAGAGGTTACAAAGCCTCACATTCATGTGGGCAAAGCGCAAAGGTGCATCAAAAACCTCAAAACCTTCAAGGGGGAAGGCTACCCCTCCACCCCTATTTATACAACTCTTTGGCCATCTACCACCCTTGGATGAGCCTCTAAACCCTAGAGCATCCATCAAGGGCTAGGATTAACCCACTCAACCAGCCATGCAAGGGTTCACCCAAAACCCACAACACATAAAGGGTTTTCTTGCACGGTTCTCAAAGCACACTAACTAGACCCGCTAACCTATGAACTAGACCAAGATCCAATGGTCCTCATTGATCTACGCAGTGTCTAGCTAGCATCTCATCCATTCCTTATCTTCACAGCTTGCCACGACTCCATCTCCGATCATCTTCCGGCGATCCCCGGTCGTCTGGACCTCCGACGCTCCTCGTCTAGTCCCGGCCATCCTTGGCCTCACCATGACCTAGCATCGGCGTCCTGCAAACATCAAGAACAAGGAAATACCTCACATAGCAATGTTCAATCATCACAAATGCTCACAATTAATTATGTCTCAATCATCAGTCGGTTCTACCGCCAGCCACAGGCCGGTAGTACCGCAAGAAGCTAACACAACTCAAATTGTTTCCTTTTGAATTCCAAGTCAAATCAAACTCAAACCGGAGCACACCTTACTCAAATAAAGTCAAATACTCATCACAAACATGGATGGACCTCCACATGGTCCTTCACTAATCAATTATAGATAAAATTAAAATAAAAGGTTAGCTAAAAATATTTTACTTGAGTTCACAATGTCTCAAAATATTTTTGAGAATTTTATTGGAATTTTTATGAGATTTTTACTATTTTTATTTGCTTTGTTTATTTTTGGGAATTATTTTAAATCGAAAAGTATTTTAAACTCAATATTTACAGAGTTCGGCTTAGGCCCGAGTAGCTAGCCCAAGTCGTCCCATTCTGCACGCACAACCAGCCGGTTCCGCCCGTCAGCCTCGCTCGAAGATCCATCATTAGATTGCGATCAAATGGTCGGGCAACCGAGTGCGTCATGACCGTCCGATTTGAGAAGACGGGCATGATCTTTCGGGATAGGTCTGAACTCTGAACGCTATCTTGTCTCAGTCGTTAAAATCCGTTTATGCTTTGAATTTGTGCCACGTTTGTTGCTCCAGGACCGTGTATCACTTCGTGTCGCATTCCTAGATGGCTGCCGCGTGTCCCATACTGTTCAACTTCTCTGAGACACCTTTGGGCCAGTGTTGTGTTCGCGTAGGACTTCTTCATCATGACGGCTTTGATCCTAGGTCTTGTGACTATTTAAGGCACACATTGGCTCTGCCAGGACAGCCGCATCGAAGCCCTAGGATAATTCGTTAGAAGCCGTTGTCATCCTCTTGTAATTTGAAGTGTTTCCAAACACTGCCGTATCAAAGAACCAGCCTATTTGTCGCGGGAGAGGGTTCGTTTGGATCTTCAAGTGCGTCATCCGGTTCGTCGTGCCCAGGCGCACCATGTGCTCGTGTCAGATAGTCCGGAATCTCGCGAGAGCACGCGCCACCATTGGACCCGACCGCCACCAGAGAAAAAGCTCTGTCGTTGCTGTTCCATTGATCAAGAAGGTGAGTTGAGCGCGTCTTCGGAACCGACTCGCTGATATCTACCCGAAGGTGACCCTCTTCGTCGTTGGCTAGGACCGCTGGGTCGTGTGCACCGTCGGCTTGCGTGGCGTGTCTCGTCGTGGACATGTGGCTGCCACGTTGTCTCCTATGCCGACGAGTCCACCTGCGTGGACACCAGTCAGTGCTTGCTATTGTCCTAATCAGCATCGCTGGTCAATGCGTCCATGAACCGAGTCCACGTTACACCGATCTACTCCGGTGGACTAAGTCTTTGACTGGGGGCTATGTGTCGGCCTGTGATTGGCTGGCAAGGAGGTGATGTCATGCTGACGTCATAAAAACGGATTTTCAATAGCAAAATAATTCGGTTAATATTTGTTTTTCCAATTTTCTGATTTTTTTTATTTTTGAATCTTCTGAGAGCCTATTTTCCCTCATACAAGCTCTGATTTAGGTGATTCAAATTTATAAAAATTTATAAAATTGAGATCTATTTAATGGTGAATTTTATTTTATTTTTGAACTTTTTTATCTCTGTTTTGGTGTTTTTTTGGCATTTTCTAGTTTCGCGTAAATGTCGAATTGCTCGAAGCATCAGAGGAAGATTCGTTGACTCAAGAACACGTTCCAGAGCAAGAACAAGACCTTTTCCAAGGCAAGTTATGCTTTGATCATGTTGAACCAAGTTTATAAAATTACTATATTGTTTTTACTTTATTGCATGTTATTTCATGTATACAACTATTTCAAATTAAATTGGGACTTAGCTAATCTACCTAATTGATCTATACCCTACCTTGTCGTTTTTATGCCATGAATTATTTGTCACCCTAGATTGGTTCATTACTAATTGGTTAATACAAAAATCAACATGGGTTGGTTAGACCGTGTTAGTATGCTTAGCCATGCCACATCATCACATGTACTATGAATATCAAAGTTTAATCTTGACTAATGGAATATGGAACATGATTATGAATTGATGTGCTGGGTGTTGTCACACAATGATATTGAGTTGTAGTGGTTAGGGATGTCACGCAAAGATGTTGACTTGTTGATAGCACATGGTGCTTGGTAATAGACTAGGGTGGTAATCAATTAGATTGGGGTAATTGGCAAAGGGCAGTGTGCCAAGGTGGGCCAAAGGGTAAAGGGTATGTGGTTATCTTGCCCTAGTCATCTTAAGGATTAACCTTGCAAGCCTTTGACTTGAGTCAAACATGCAACCACATGTCTGGAATAGGATAGCCTAGCTGATTAATTAGCAATATTTTAGCTTTGGTACTACTAATGGCGGTGTGAGTCCCGGGTTCACAGATCAACTCACATGGCGCATGAGGGGAGCCCTATTGTGGCAGTTTAACCCTTCAGTGTTAAAACCTCAGCGAGTAGTAATAGGTTAAGGTAGAGGTTTGTAAAGGCTTTGTCATGGTTTCCCTGCCGACACACCAAAAGAAGTGTGTTAAGCTTGGCAACAAAAGATGATCATGTCATGTGGGTAAAGTGCATAACCTATGCAGAATGTAAATCTATTTGGATAGCCGTGCTCGCGGTATTGAGCAATGCTCGGGAATTACAGTCAAGGGTAGGATTTTATAAAATGAAAACTTAGATGGGAAAGGGCAGGATGTTGTTGGAAAGTTGGAACTTGATTTAGGGCTAGATGCCATGTTTACTTGGGAAATGCTGAAAGTTATTATTAATGTTATTTGTTTTACTGTCTTTCCAATCTATTGTTGTATTCATTTATAAATGTTGCTTTGCTGCAAAATAACCTTGTTAGCCATTCATTTGGAATAAGCCATGCATATATATATGTTAGAATTGCATTCTATGCACAACTTGTTGAGTGCTTTAAGTACTCAACCTAGCCAACAACAAATCACCAGTTGAGGAGTCTATATCAGCTATTGAGGAGTACCCAGAGGATACGAATATTTAGGGTGTGGGCCTTGTCGATTGCCTGTGGTATACTGAGCGGTTAATCTACGTTTTCGTTCCGCTGTAGTTTAATTTGTTATTCAGCCTTGCGAGGTCTAGTCATGTAAGTTGACCATAAGGTCATTCAATAGGTATTATTTAATATATGTTGTCTTTTATTAAGCTTTCGTTGTGTATGATTGTGTGAAGGACCGAGATGGCAAACAGAGGGGGGGTGAATGGTGGCAAATTGAAATTCCCCCAAAATACTCCAACAAAAACCTCGACAAGATCGCTCAAAGGAAATTGTGAAAAACCCGAAAAACTAGACAACTATGTGTACCCCAAGCTTGCATGGATAAGTACCATAAAATATGTGGGGATTTTTGAGTCACAATCCTGGTTGTCTAGTGTCCAAGATAAAGTGGAATCAATTCAAACTCTGCTTTTAGAAAGGACATCAATTCAAATCACAAAAGTCACTTTTAGAAAAGCAAAAGCAGAATTTCCAGAACTTGTCCTCAATTTGCACAGGAAGTTGGTGGGTTTCTGCAGCTCAAAAAATTCTGAGAATTTTTCTCCCTATGATAATAAGAGTTGTGAAGAACTCCACCAAATTTTTCCTCAAAAATCATTACAGAAAAAACAGGAAAAATCTAAGAACACAGTATGCTCAAGAACTTCGAGCAGAAAGTTTGGGGCTCGGTTTTCACCTCATGGCGCCCAAACGGTGCAAGAAGTGAACTCCAAAATTTTTCTGCAGGTGTAAATCAGAGTCCAGCATCTCCTCCGACAAGAATCACTCAAAAAGGATTTTTCTAGAGTTTTTAAAAAATCAAAGACTGACTGCTGCGTGAAGAACAAGTTCTGAACAAAGTTGGAACTTGAAAGAAAAGATGTTCTCTACTCAATCCAAGAGTGCAAAAGAGATGTAAAACCAAATGAACACACTCAAAACATCCAAGATCAGCAGCAGTTAGAAGGAGGGGAGGCAAATCCAAATTACTTGAAAGTAAATTGCGGGAATGTAATTGCGGGATGGATAAAATTTTCATTTCTGGAAGGGAAGGTTACAAAGCCTCACATTCATGTGGGCAAAGCTCAAATGAGCATCAAAATCCTCAACACCTTCAAAGGAAGGAGGCTACCCCTCCACCCTTATTTATACTACTCTTGGGCCACCTACCACCCTTGGATGAGTCCCTCAACCCTAGAGCACTCATCTAAGGGCTAGGATTAACCACACACACAGCCATGCAAGGGCTAACCCAAAACCCACACACATACCGGGTTTTCTTGCAGTTTTCAAAGCATACTACCTAGACCCGCTAACCTATCAACTAGACCTCAATCCGACGGCCCTCATTGATCCACGCGGCATCTAGCTAGCATCAACTCCTTTCCTTGTCTTCTTGACTTGCCCGGACTCCGCCTCTCGATCATCTTCCGCGATCTCCCAACCGTCTGGACCTCCGACGCTCCTCGCCTAGTCCGGTCATCCTTCGCCTCACCATGACCTAGCACCGTCGCCTGCAACCATCAAAGACAAGGAAACTCCTCACATAGCAATGCCCACAAAGATGTGTAATAAACCATCCAACTCATCACTACCAGCGTCCATACGACCAGATCGCCACTCTGGCAGAGACAACTCAAATTGCTTCATTTTGAAAATCAATCCAAATCAAACTCAAACTTGAGCACACCTTGCTCAAATAAAGTCAAATACTCATCACAAACATGGATGGACCTCCACATGGTCCTTCAATCTCCCCCTTGATGAGTATATTGACAAACCACACAAAGGGCATAAATTTGAGTTTGAAGAAAATGAAGAAGAAAGCAATTTTTAGTTGCAAAGTCAAACTTGGTCCAAAGATAGAAATTAGAACCATGACCAAGTTGACGAAGAGGAATTCAGATTTTAGAGTTAAATTTAAGAAAGAGCAAGTTTTCAACAACAACTCTAAAATCCAACTAAACATGTCAAATGTGATTATGGGATTATGATCCAACAGAAGTAGTAGCATAGTTTTACAAAGATCATAATAACCAAATAAGCATTCACATTTTTATTATTTTAGTGATGCCTTTTCTACGTTTTCTCTCCCTTTTGGCAATATAGGCATCAATTTTTTTTATGTATGCATGAAATGCAATCGAAAGAGCTTTGAAGATTATCCAATTGATCAAAATGGAAGGATATTACACCAAGCTTGTCAATTTCAAAAGATGACTAAACTAAGACATGTCCAAGTGCAAATACGAGCTTAGTTTTGAATATTACATTTTTAGCAAGATTAGACAAGTGCAACACTTAGCTTTAGTTTCAAAAATAGAAGAATAGCCACTCTAAGGATCAAAAGGAAAACCTAGAGTTCAACCTACTCAAAACTTTGGGGAATCTAGAAGAGCATACAAGGTCCTTCGGGTTCATTTATTACTTAATGCAAATTTTGATTTATCAACATACAAGACATAGCGGGCTGCAAATGTTTGACATTATTTGCATTCTTTACCCACATATGTCTTTGTTTTTAATTTATTTGCATTTTCTTTTGACAACCAATTGACTCAAGCCGTATGCGACCATCTCAAGATGAACTCTTAAGAGGATGGTCTAGGTCAAACATTTTGTATTCCAAGTTCATCCCAAGTGCAATGGGAAGCGGTCTTGTGAATGCAAGGTGTTGAGTCATATGTGCACAAGAAGAGTCAATTTTGTTTAATTTTCATTTTTTTGCACAATGATTCATGAGCAATTGAAGGACTCTAGCATGGATCAAACTAGTTTCACCCAAGTTACTGTAGGGACTCTAGAGAACTCCTAAATTTCTCAAATTATGGCACAAACCTCTAGAGAAGAAACCTAGCAAGTAAAAGCAACAAGTTTCATCAAGTTTTTCATTTAAGGCTTATTTCATTTTTAAGCTTAGCAAGTTAAATGAACTTGGACATACCTAAGCTAGTGATTTTCTTCAAGTGATGTAGCATGGTGTATAGCATGAAGAAGAAATCAATTGCATAATAGACAAAGCTCATAAAACAGAAAATGCAGTCTAAATGCAATGCATGAACAGATTCCCAAACCCCCCCTCAACAAATGAATCAATTTTAAGCTCAAATCTGGTTAAAGTTGAGTTATTATCAAGATTAGGCATAAAGAAAACCCGAATGAACTCAATAACAACCAGAAAAAGCAGAATGAGGAGAAGAAGCGAAAGCGCAAAAGCTGGATGGCTATTGAGCATAGATAAGATAGAAGAGACTCACTACGACTTAGACTCGCTCTTATCTTCCCAGTGGTGACATAGGGAAGCTGACTCTAGATCCCAACTAAGGAGTGCACACAGACCCTGTCTACCAGGAGGCCCAATACCTGCTAGACTTATAAGACTGTGAGGGAACTCAACCTAGAGAGAAGAGAGAACAGCTAATCACGCATGATAGCAACCTAAAGCACAAGATAAGAGGTCCATGGAAGGCATGCCAGAAGTCTAAGTGAGTGAACTCAACTCAAGAAAACAAGCCCAAAGACACCCAAAAGAAACACAAAGAAAAGAAAAGCTAAGCTGGAAGAAAACATATAATACATAATATACAAACCAGCTCCCACTCACGAAAGGCCGTAAGGGCTCACGACTCCAAGCTCACTCCTCAAGGCAACAAATCTGGAGCTATCCAAAGGCTTAGTGAAGATATCGGCTAACTGAAGGTCACTCTCTACGAACCGAAGCGCGATATCTCTCTTCTCCACATGGTCTCTAAGGAAGTGATATCTAATATCAATGTGCTTGGTCCGGGAATGTTGCACTGGGTTTTTAGCAATGCAAATAACTGAAGTGTTGTCACAGAAAAGTGGCACACTCTCTATCTCTAACCCATAGTTCCGTAAGGTCGATCTCATCCAGAGCACTGCTACAAAGAATCGGGCTGTGACAACATACTCGGCCTCGTGGTAGATCTGCAACCCTGCATCGCTTCCTAGATGACAAAGAAACAAGAGAAGTGCCATTGAATTGGCAAGTGCCAGAAGTGCTCTTCCTATCTATCCTATAGCCAGCAAAGTCGGCATCGGAAAAGGCTCTAAGAGATAGACAAGAAGATGAAGAGTACCAAATACCATAATCAGTGGTAGCACGAAGGTATCAGAAGATGCGCTTGACCGCCTGGCGGTGAGAGGCGCGAGGAGAAGCTTGAAATCGAGCACACAGACACACAGCAAAATGTATGTCCGGCCTCGAAGCAGTGAGGTACAAGAGGAGCCGATCATGCTCAAACTCCTTTTGATCGCAGGCTCACCATCCTCATCGGGCTCGAGGACGAAGTGGTGGCCATAGGAGTCATCACCGGCTTCCCATCGGACATGTCGGCGCCCAGAGGTCACGGGTATATTTGCCTTGATGTAAGAAAGTACCCTCCCGAGTCTGCTTGATTTGGAAGCCAAGAAAGTAGCTTAACTCGCCCATCATACTCATCTCAAACTCTGTGTTCATCACCTCGTAAAACTGAGACACAAGCGAATGAGACGAGCCACCAAAATGATATCGTCCACATAAACGGACAAGAAGAAAATGAGACTCATGGTGTCGATGAATGAGTTTTGTCTACTATACCCATTTTGAAGTCATGGTGAGAAGATAAGACTTGAGCCTCTCATACCATACTGGGTCTGCTTGAGTCCATACAAAGCTTTGGAGAGCTTGTATACATGACTCGAAACTTGGGGTTCTCGAATCACGGAGGTTGTTTGACATAAACCTCTTCCTCAATATAGCCATTGAGGAATGCACTCTTGACATCCATTTGATAGAGCTTGAAGCCCTGGGATGCAGAGAATGCAAGCAGGATCCTAATAGCCTCTAGTCTAGCTACAGGGGCAAAGGTCTCCTCAAAGTCAAAACCCTCACCTGAGAAAAGCCATGTGCAACTAGCCTAGCCTTGTTGTGAATGACAACCCCATCCTCACTCTGCTTGTTTTTGAACACCCGCTAGGTCCCAATGACATTATGACCAGATGGGGGCTCAACAAGCTGCCATACCTTGTTCCTCTCAAAGTTCTCAAGTTCCTCATGCATAGCATTAATCCACGATTCATCGGATAATGCATGAGAAACATCCTTCGGCTCAAAGGAGGCAACAAAGGCGAGTGGAGGCATAAAGCTGGACAAACTCGATTTTGAGCGAGTGACCGCTCAAGCAGAACACCAATGATCGATCGGTGGATGAGCTTTCTGGATATGACGGGAGGACTGTAGGTAGTGGCCTCTACCTCATGCACGAGAAGAGGTAGGAGCGAGCCACTCACTGACGGAGAGTCGGAAGGCAAGGGCTGGTCTCCCTGAGGTGTAGAAATGGAAACAGGAGGCACCTCAGGTGTAGAGGGGACTGGATCCGGTGGAACACCATCATCTCCATCATCCACATCTTCTACAAAAATGGTTTCGGAGGGATAAGAAGAGCCTGAAACATCAGGTCTAGCTCCTAGGCTAGCCTCATCAAAGGTCACATCACAGGTCTCTATGATCCAATGCGCATCAACGCTCCAGACCCTATAGCTACGAGAAGAAGTCGAGTAACCTAGAAAGATACCATCAGAAGAGTAAGACTCAAACTTATCTAGGTTACCAGACTTCAAGATAAAACACTTGCAACCGAAAACGCGAAAATGAGACACACTGGGCTTTCGCCCATACCTCAACTCATAAGAAGTGCGATGCAAATGTGCTCTCAAAAACACGCGATTAGAAACATGGCAAGCAAGAGCTATAGCCTCAGCCCAAAACTTCCTAGGAGTATCTTGACTGCGTCTAGCATCGTCACGGCCATCTCAACGAGTCAGTTCTTCCTTTCTACTACGCCATTTCGTTGAGGCGCGAGGGAGAAGAGAACTGATGCTCTAAACCGGACTCCACACAAAAACTCTCAAAGTAGGAATTCTTGAACTCCGTGCCATTATCACTGCAGATAGCTCGTAATGCACCGGGAGCTCAATAGACAACCTCTTGATCAAACCCTGAAGTGAGAAAAGGTCTCATCCTTGAGGCCATGAAGAATACCCAAGAGTATCTAGAAAAATCATCAACGATGACAAGAACATACCACTTCCTCCCCGCTGATGCGCAGACTCTAGGACCAACAAAGTGTCCATATGTAAAAGCTGTCACGGTGTATCATCATCACTACGGTGGTGGAGGATGAGAAGCGATAACCATCTTGCCATGTCGGCAAGGAGAGCAAACTAAGTCTTTGACCATCTTGAGTTTGGGCAAACCCGAATGAGATCGTGGTCGCTAACTCGGGTCAAATGATCAAAACCAATGTGACCAAGTCTCCTATGCCGAAGGAGATATCACGGGACTCGAAGCAATTAAACATCAAGAGAGTCTTGAAGAAGCGAAAAATCAGCACAAAAGACTCTCCCAAATCTAGAAATCCATAAACTAACCCTCTTGATGAATCAAGGATTCTCTGAGCATTACTCTTGAAGCATACCTCGAAAGAGTCATCGATAAGCTGAGAAACAGAGAGCAGATTGTATTGCAACTTACTTACTAAGGCAACATCTTTAAGAATAAAATTTTGGTTAATGCAGATGGTACCTTTAGCAATGACTCTACCTGAAGATGCATCCCCAAAAGTGATTAACTCATCACCGGGGGCTCGGACTAGGGAAGAGAACCAACGAGAATCTCCGGTCATATGACGAGAACAACCGGAGTCAACAATCCAAACATTGCCCTTCCCCATCCGACGAACTTGATCAAGACACAAGAGAGAAAGATGACTCAAAACTGGGATAGAGTGAAGACTTAGGAACCCAATACTGAACCATACGATACCTCAGAGTACCATCCACAAAAGAAGACTGGACTCGAGTGTCTCTCTGACACTCAACTCTCACACGATCAGGAGCAACTATAGTAGATGATCTAGGAGCTGGAACTGGGTTGGCACGCCGTGGTGCAAATGCCGGACCATCCCAGTAAGGCTGCCTGGATCTCCTACCAGAAAACACCTCACGCCGCTGATATCTACCTCGATGGGGAAAACGAGGAATATCAAGAGGACGGCGGAAAGACTGACTACGAACAGCTCCAGGACTAAAACTCAAAGAACTAGCATGAAAACCGAGTCCTGGACGCTTCCCAAACACAGGCGACTCTCTAACCTGTCTAGAAGTAGTGTGTGTCTTAGGAGCACTCAAAGTCTGGGGATGACACTGAATACCCCTAAGAGCAGCAACACGCTCACGGCGAGTGATCTTGGCGCGCCTAAAGCAGAAATCTACTAGGTGACCATCCTTCTTACAGAAGGTGCATGTGTAATTCGCCTTCCTAGAGACAGAAGCAACACGAGTAACACCCTTCTGGTCAGAAGTCCTATGGACAACCCCAGCAGACCTAAATACGGTGGTGCTCACTCTGGGAGCTACCACAATCTCACCACTCTTGGAGCCGCGCACAATGGTGGGAGGATGCGCCCGAGCGTGCTCCAAGGGATCAAATCCTAGACCTTGATTGAATCTACTAATCTTGGATTGGTCTAGAAAAAGATTGAGCTTCTTCTTGCCTCCAACAAACTTCTCGAGAGTGCTCATAAGATATTGGCAATCTCGGAAGAAAGAAGCACAAGAAGAACAGGGGGAAGGAGAGGAAGAAGAAGAACCAGAAAGAGAAGATCTCTCAGCACGTGCTTTTTGTTCCCTTAGCACGGCTGCCTCAATCTTGAGGGCCTCACAAGAAACACAAGGAGCATCTCTAATCCTAAGGGTTTGGACTTTTAACTTCTTCTTAAGCTCAACATGGATTTGATCCACATCATCCTTAACCCCAACACACAGCAAGCAACCAGTTTGTGACTTAACTAGTAAATCCTTAGCAAGTTGATCACACTTGACATTCAAAGCATCATTGTCAAGTTTTAGTTGCTTCTGACCCTCACATGAGCCGATTGGGTCCTTAGAAGCATGCAATTCAAGTTCATCATTTCTAGCGAAAGCTTTCTAAGGTGTTCGCTCATGGCATCAATTTCGCAAGCAATTTAGGGCAATTAGCACATGATGGAGTGGAGTGAGCATGAAGAAAACTAGCCTCAACAGGAATAGCATCAATAGAACTAGTGCTAGCATTCTTCAACCTAAGACCATCAAGTTCAGCAATCACACTATCATGTATGGTCTTTAGGTTCTCCAACTCCACAAGAATAGCATCACACAAAGAGCAATTATCAGTGACTCGGGAGGGAGAAGATCTAAGTGAAGCTAACTCCCGAGTCAAGGTACCTACTTCCTTCTCAAGCTCTGTACACCTAGCTCTAGCTCTAGCATGAAATTTTCCTAATTTGCGTAAAGCTTCGTTGAGTGGTCATAGGGGGTACCTCATCCGAGTCATTTGAGAGCTCGTAGTCGTGATGTCGTTGGTGTCGGCCATGAAGCACATGCCGGAGAAGTCATCGCCGCCCTTCTTCTCTTGCAGATCATCCTCGCCTCGTCACTCCATGTCTCCGTGTCGGAGAGGTTGATGTCGTCAAGCGCAGGACGCGGTGGAAGAACTTCTTGTTCTTAGAGAAGTTGCGCAGACTTCTTCTCGTGCGCGGTTCACGAACTGGAGGCTTCTTGTTGCGGTTCTTGTCGGTGTAGTCGTTCTTGCCCGAACCGCCAACGTCGTTCTTGCCCTTCTCCGCTTGGGATAGTTCGCCGAATGTGGTTGGGGCCACCACACTCAAGCGGTGATCATGCCACCTCTCTTCCTTTCTCTCACCCTCTTGTATGCATGAGAAAACTTGCGGCGAGAAGAGCAAGCTCATTTTCCGAAATTTTTCCGATTGGTCATCGCTTAGCTCTCAAAGGGCGGAAAGAGAGAAACCAATAGAAGGATCAGAAGAAGAAGATCCAATGGGATCGGTGACCAAAGCCATCGACTGAGATTTCGTCTTCCGAGAGACGACATCGATCTCATGAGTCTTGCGCGGGAATAAAGCCCGTCAAGAGTCAGAGTCGATAAGTCGGTGGTATCCTTGATGGTGGTCACCTTCATCTCCCAAACCCGAAGGTCGAGTGCGGTCAAGAAATGCCGAGCATTGTCCGAGTTAGGGTATATGCAACCAACTGCTCGGAGGTCGCTCAAAATCTTTGTAAACCGACCAAAACACTCGTCGAGACTCTCACCAGCGCGTTGATCAAATTTGTTATACTCGCGCTTGAACTGGTCCTGCCTCACAGTCTTGATTTGAGTAGAGCCCTCATGGTAAGCATCGAGGGTTACCCATATCTCGTGAGTGGAGCGAAAGTGAGAAATCCTATCATACTCACCGCGGCTAAGACCCTGTATGAGAATGTTCATTGCCTTAGCATTCGCCTCAACGTCAACCATACTGATGGCCGTGACATTTTCATCGGCAGGAACCTCATACGGAGTTTCACCTTACGCCATATCGGGTAGCCCAGGCGTGATGTATGACTCCATCGGGACTTCCAAAAAGGAAAATCAACTCCATTAAAGATGGGAGGCTTGGTGGAATATTTGTCCGTCGCCATGGCTCTTGAAACCGGTCAAGATCTATGGAAGAGCAAAACCGGCTCTGATACCAATTGAAGGACCGAGATGGCGAACAGAGGGGGGGGTGAATGGTCGTAAATAAAAATTCCCCCAAAATACTCCAACAAAAACCTCGACAAGATCGCTCAAAGGAAATTGTGAAAACCCCGAAAAACTAGACAACTATGTGTACCCCAAGCTTGCATGGATAAGTACCATAAAATATGTGGGGATTTTTGAGTCACAATCCTGGTTGTCTAGTGTCCAAGATAAAGAGGAATCAATTCAAACTCTTGCTTTTAGAAAGGACATCAATTCAAATCACAAAAGTAACTTTCAGAAAAGCAAAAGCAGAATTTCCAGAACTTATCCTCAAATTGCACAGGAGGTTGGTGGGTTTATGCAGCTCAAAAAATTCTGATAATTTTTCTCCCTATGACAATCAGAGTCGTGAAGAACTCCACCAAATTTCTCCTCAAAAAGCCTTACATAAAAAACAGGAAAAATCTAAGAACACAGTATGCTCAAGAACATCGAGCAGAAAGTTTGGGGCTCGGTTTTCACCTCATGGCGCCCAAACAGTGCAACAAGTGAACTCCAAAATTGTTCTGAAGGTGTATATCAGAGTCCAGCATCTCCTCCGACAAGAATCACTCAAAAAGGATTTTTCTAGATTTTTAAAAAAATCAAACACTGACTGCTGCGCGAAGAACAAGTTCTGAACAAAGTTGGAACTTGAAAGAAAAGATGTTCTCTACTCAATCCAAGAGTGCAAAAGAGATGTAAAACCATATGAACACACTCAAAACATCCAAGATCAGCAGCATTTAGAAGGAGGGGAGGCAAATCCAAATTACTTGAAAGTAAATTGCGGGAATGTAATTGCGGGAAAGTAAATGCTGAATTTAAATTGCGTAAAGTAAAGACATAATGTAAATGCGCAAAATAAATTCAGA
Source organism: Otatea glauca (assembly GCA_036346275.1). Lineage (NCBI taxonomy): Eukaryota > Viridiplantae > Streptophyta > Magnoliopsida > Poales > Poaceae > Otatea > Otatea glauca. Next base: position 9,856,691 of record CM070717.1, on the reverse strand, counting down.
GATGGATGGATAAAACATTCATTTCTGGAAGGGGAGATTACAAAGCCTCACATTCATGTGGGCAAAGGTCAAATGAGCATCAAAAACCTCAACACCTTCAAAGGAAGGAGGCTACCCCTCCACCCCTATTTATACTACTCTTGGGCCACCTACCACCCTTGGATGAGTCCCTCAACCCTAGAGCACTCATCTAAGGGCTATGATTAATCCACACACATAGCCATGCAAGGGCTAACCCAAAACCCACACACATACCGGGTTTTCTTCCACGGTTTTCAAAGCATACTACCTAGACCCGCTAACCTATCAACTAGACCTCAATCCGACGTCCCTCATTGATCCACGTGGCATCTAGCTAGCATCAACTCCTTTCCTTGTCTTCTTGACTTGCCCGGACTCCGTCTCCGATCATCTTCCGGTGATCTCCCAACCTTCTGGACCTCCGACGCTCCTCGCCTAGTCCCAGTCATCCTTCGCCTCACCATGACCTAGCACCGTCGCCCTGCAACCATAAAGACAAGGAAACTCCTCACATAGCAATGCCCACAAAGATGTGCAATAAACCATCCAACTCATCACTACCGCGTCCATACGACCAGCATCGCCACTCTGGCGAGACAACTCAAATTGCTTCATTTTGAAAATCAATCCAAATCAAACTCAAACTTGAGCACACCTTGCTCAAATAAAGTCAAATACTCATCACAAACATGGATGGACCTCCACATGGTCCTTCATTGTGATATTCATCTATGTTGAGCATGTGTGTGCTAGCGTGATCCTGGACTAGTGCAGTATACACAAAGGGTCTAGATTTGTATATTCTGGTTCGACACTTGGTTTCTATTTATTGGATGAGATTGGAAGGAGAGAAGTTTAGGGAAAGCTTGAGGCTTGCTGTTCTTGTTCTTGCTGGGAGAATCAAATGGCAGAGGGAGGGAGGCAGAGGTAGGGTGGCTTATGCTGCTCTCTTGCTTGGGAAAGAAGAAATGGCAGTTGGCATGAGTGTTGTCTGGAGGCAGGAGATGGGCAGTGAAGAAAGGTGACAGGGGATGGGTGTGGCTGTGCATGACATTGGCAGACGATGGATGCCATTTAATGTTGCTACCTCTTCCTCCTGTTTGGCTATTTGCCGTTAGTATTTTTGATTGGTTTTGTTCCGTTTTGCAGGGAATAACGAATACTATACAGGGAAGCAGACAAATATTTTTTTGGGTCTGCCAAGAGAGAGGATCCCCACAGCGCTAGTATCAGAGCCATATTGATTGTAGAAAAACCCTAGATAGAATGACCGTTAGTATAGAAACTGGGAAATCCAAAACTTTACATTCTAAAGACACACATTTGAAATATGAAGCTAATTTTTTTCTTTTCCCTTCTATAGGATTTTCTCTCCCCATCCATATTCTTATTAGTACTGCTAACAAATCCTTTTTTAAAATGATTCTTGTAGCCTAGCTAAATTTTTGCATCCTTGTACAATTAGGTCAAATAAGAATACTGAAAAATTTTAGGACACCTGTATACTAGCACTTCGATATTTTAGATTATCGAATTTTGAGATCTTAATATCTTTTTTACTGCTTCCCAAGATGCACTCATGAATGCTTAACCTTATGTTGAAATTTCACAATGTGGCAACCCTCAAATTAATAAGAAATTCTAATTAAGAAAATTTTAATGAACGGAACGTTGCCTTTTAACTCAATGGAACTCTCATCCAAATATCTTTTCCTTGTTCAAGGTCTCCTGAATGGATATCATGGTGTAGAATGCCTGTGATAACTTCCATCCGTGAGCTCATGAGGAGTGAGGGCACTTCTAACTCACATATACTAAGGGATGACATTCCTACTTCATCCCAACCTAACCCCTCTCATCGGGATGTAAGGGATCCTTCACCTCAGCAGCACAATAACCCACCTCCTACTCAGAACCCTCATGCAGCTATTCCTGAGGAAGAGCTGCCAGGACAACCTACCATGGCTCAAGTGCTCGCAATGATCAAGCAAGGGCATCAAACCAATAGCCTTCACCTCCGACAACTTGTTCAAAACACCGCCAACCTTGGTGTAGGTGTCGCCAGGGTCCAAACGGTGATACCTCTACTCAATCTAAGTTTGGCGAGTTCTTGAGAAATCAGCCTCCCACCTTTTTAGTCTCGTCGGATCCTCTCTTCGCTAATGATTGGCTCCATTCTATAGAAAGCAAGCTGGTCATCGCATAGTGCGATGATCGGAAAAAGGTGTTGTACGCATCTTATCAGCTCCAAGGTGCCGCAATAGTCTATTGGGAGAACCATCAGGCAATCATTCCCGAGGGCCAGATTATTACCTAGCCAGCCTTATATCGGGCTCATATTCCAATGAGTATCATTTAATTAAGAAGCGGGAATTCCAAGAATTAAAGTAAGGGAGCATGATAGTGATGGAATACCTCCATCACTTCAATCAACTTTCTAACTACACTTCCTCCGAAGTATCAGATGAGGCACAAAAGATCAAGCTCTTCAGGGAGCGCTTGAATGAGGAGATCAAGTGCATGCTTACTGCCCATGACATTCATGATTTCCAATCCCTAGTGGACAAGGTTGTTCATGTTGAGTACAGTACTCATGCAGTCATGGAAAGTTGAAAGCAAAAATGGTTGGCTCAAAGTCAAATAATGAAAGTCCATCAAAGCCACGTGTGTGGCAACCATCTAATGTCAGACCACTTGTAACATAACCTCAGAGGTACTTAGGGCAAGCTACTCAACCTTAGCCACTTCCAATTCGACCACCTTACCAAGCCAGACACAAATCTAGTGCTCAAAACTATGTAGGCAATGTCATGTGCTATAACTGTGGTGAGCATGGGCACTTTGCCAACGTTGGCCCCCAAAAGAACCAAGTGCTACCTCATCCTCAGCCTATTGGAGCCCAGTATCTACCCCAAGGTCATCCATAAGGACCAGATAGGCAGCAAGTTCCTCATTCAGCCTCTGCTCTAGCTCAGGGCTATGGTTTGGTCTTCTTCACCACGTGACCATAGAGGAGGCATGTGACACACCCGACATGGTGTTGGGTATGTTTCTTGCACATTCTTACCTACCTTGGTATTATTTGACTCTGGAGCTTCTCATTCATTCATATCCAAGAAATTCATTAAACAATAGAACATTAAATCTGACAATTTACCAACTAAAATGATACTTTATTCACCCGATCCAACCATGAAAACAACTAGAATATGCACAAGGGATGATATTTAAATCAATGGGGTGATATTCCTTGCTGACCTCATAATAATAGAGACCCTAGGCCTAAATATAACTCTTGGTATGGATTAGTTATCAAAGCACAAATGATACATAGATTTCGCAAACCGATCCATCTCTCTTGTCAGTCCTCATAGGACTAGAGTCAACTTCTCTTCCTTTCGTGTTGCTCCAATTCAGCAACCACTCCTCAACTCCATTTCGGTCACAAGACCGATAAAGTGCCTGTGGTATGTGAATACCCTGATGTGTTTTCGGATGAATTGCTGCGAATGCCTCTCGACCGCGATGTAGAGTTTATCATTGACTTACTTCTTGGGACTGCTCCCTTGTCTAAACGTCCCTACCGAATGGCCTCAGACGAGTTGGTTGAATTTAAGAAATACCAAGAGGAGCAGTTAGGAAAAGGATTTATTCGTCCTAGCTCATCCCCATGGGGAAGCCCCGTTTTATTCGTCAAAAAGAAGGATGGTAGTCTGCGCATGTGTGTGGACTATCGTTCCCTTAATGAGGTCACCATCAAGAACAAGTATCCTGATGAGGACAACACTACTACGGATACAGCCACACCTGGTTGGAACAACTCCAACATGTTATCCATGGGCCAAGAAGAGAGAGATATCAAATCGATCACGTTCTGGAAACAAATTCGGCCTCCGGATACCAACATGAAGTAAAATGAGCATAACTTCTGCATACGGCGTTCGATTGGAGAGTACTTGCACTTGATTTAAAGCTTACATCGAGATCTTTCCAATGTATTTGACCCCACCTAAAAATTTCTTTGGAGCACTCCACAATCACCAAAACAAGTTGGGTTAACTTTCCAGTATAAGTCAAACTTGGGCCTTGTAAGAGTCCTATTCGGCAACTCCTTTGTGCTTGCCGAGTCACCCTTCTCTTTTACCTATATATAGCTAGGGAGTCTCCCAAAATTACTTGGGTTTTTGTTGAGCATAGGTTTAGCCTAGGGCCAAAATACATTGTCCTCTATACATGTCGAACGACTGCCTATTGAGACTTCTTCGCAGAAGCCTGCCTTTTTTATCTATATATTTGTGAACCTCAATTCTTATTAGCAATTTTAGATTGCTTTTACTATCATTCTTGCTTGTTTTTCGGTTGCTTGCAGGAATTGAACCTCGTGTTCAGGTTGATCGTGCCCATAGCAAGATCAATAACCCTCCAGAGTTGGTTTAGCGATTGCTAAGGTGCATCATCGTCGTACATTGTAGTCGGATCATCAAAGTCAGTTCCACCAAATCGAAGTTATCGCTCTCATCGAAAAATCGGGAACAATCTTACATCAAGTGGTATTAGTGCTTACTTGTGCAATAGAGCTTTTAGTGCCTCACTTATATTTTATAGCTCATTCCTTGATTGCATAAGTACCATGATCTTTGCGTGTGTGTTGTCTTGAAATTTGCTTATATCCTTGTGTTCGGTAACTTGGAGTTGTGAATTCTAGTTTGGGTCATTACTTAAAATTACAATAACTAGAATTATCAGGTTGCATAGGAAATAAATATAGCCTACGTAGCTCCACATATTCTACAGTTATACGTTTGTTTGGTCCCTTGGCAATCACTTTATCCAAGCTTTAGAGAACTTTTGAGACCACCAATGGCTGATAACACCTGCTGCATGGTAAGAACTTGTAACAGCTTTGGTTAAAGCTTGAGAGTTGAGCGAGTTTTCACCACATTCTACATAGTGATAGGACATTATACTTGTGATTTGTTTCTTGTCTTCACTAACAATGGCAGGTTCTCAACATTGTAGTGCTTGGGCCAACATCATCCTAGGAGAAGAGGTAGTTCACACTCCGAGATATGAAGAACGTACGAGCACAGCTTCATCACCACGGGAGTTACGACGGCATAGCACATGTATCAAAATTAAGTTCACCATACCCATTTTTAGTGGTAAATATGATCCTGAAGGTTATCTTACTTGGGAATTAGCTATAGAACAATCATTTGATAAACATAGAATTCCTGAGCATGATAAGGTTAGGATTGTTACTAGTGGATTTACTAATTTTGCTGCTCTTTGGTAGAATGATTATATGCGTAAAAACAGGACATCCCTAGCACATGGATTAAATTGAAGAAAATTATGAGAGCTCGATTTGTTCCTTCATATGTTGCTCGCCAATTACATAATGAATTGCAATGTCTAGAACAAGGTAGTAAAATTGTGAATGAGTACTACCAAGAATTTCAGAGTTTATCTTTGTGTTGTGGGTTAGAAGAGACCGAAAAGACTCGGATGAACAACATTTATTTCGGACTAGATTTTGATATTCAAATCATGATATCTTGTAAAGAATTCAATTCTATGTCATGTTTGCTTAATCTTTCATATGAAGCCGAAAGAAAAATACAGAGAAGACAATCAACCATAGTTCAAGTTCCTACAGAGTTAAATGCTATTCCTATTGCATGCATTGCACCAAACCTTAATGAGAGTATACACCCCGAGCATACAAAAGAAATACCAAAAATTCGAGTGAAGTAGAGGATAGCACATGTGAGGATGATTCTACTAACGTTATCCAATCTACTTTTGATACTTCTATTGTTGTTGTTCCTTGTGATATGCAGGTTACTTCCGAAGAAGGGGATCTACAAGCTAAAAAACCTGCATTATCAAGTGAAAGTTTTGAGGTACCTAGTTCTTCGAAGGAGGACACTAATGACCATAGTATAGATCTGATGTTACAGCAAAAAAAGGGAGCGAATTTGTGAGTTATTCCTACTGTACTTAAATCTAATAAGTTACCACCTTGTGCCACAATTGTAGAACCATGTGATGAATTCTATGCTTATAATTTTGATCATGTGGTACTGATTATGCATAAGGAAGTGATAGCTAGAATATCCAATTTATTTGGGGATTATGGCATAGATGGCAAGTTTCTTGTTTACAAAATATGCATAACTTGTGATAAACTTGTTGAATTGAAGCTTGCTGTTTTGGGCAATCCTACATGTATGAAACAACTTGTTTCATGCGAGGTACCATCAAATTTTCGTGATATGTGTGATACCCATAGCTTGCTACCTTATTGTTCAAAGTTTAGTACATTGACTTGTATTACAAATCAGTATGACATAATTTATGAGTGGAAACCCTTTAAAATTGTGTCACCATTGATGGAATGGTTTGATATTGCTTGTTTACAATCTGATCATATGAATAAGCTATGATTGTTGCCAAAACATGTAGTTTTGCCCATCTATGTTATTGAACGAGGCTTACAAAATATGAGTATTCTTTATCCAAGGACAGGGATAGATATGTGCTTTACTTATATTTGCAAATTAAGTTGCAAACTGAATCATGTTAATATTTATGTCATATGCTTCACTTATAATCACAAATTGAGTTGCAAAATTTTGAGGAAAGGCGCTTTGCTTAAACCTGATTTCCTCATTTGCTGTTATGTAAATAGCATTACACGAAACCAAATGAATAATGAAATATGGGATATATACATATATGTTGCAACATGTTGTTCTTTTTGTTGCTTGTTTCTTTTCCAGCTTGTTCAAAACCGAGGATGGTTTTCCTTCAAGGAGGGAAGGAAGCATCCAAGAGTGCTAGCTTTCATCATGCCATTATATGCTGGAAAGAAGTGTTGAGCTATATGGATAATTATCAAGTGAATCCTCTGAATGTCTTTCTTGTCTTTAAAATATATAAAGAGGCGGAGCTACTAATTTGTCCTCTAAATTCTCTAGACATGCCAACGACCGACTGTTGAGACTTCTTCGCAGAACCCTGCCTTTTTGATCTATATATTAGTGAACCTCAATTCTTATTTGTAATTTCATATTGCTTTTACTATCGTTCTTGATTGTTCTTCGGTTGCTTGCAGAAATTGAACCTTGTGTTTAGGTTGATCGTGCCATGGCAAGATTAATAACCCTCCAGAGTTGGTTTAGATATTGCTAAGGCGCATCATCGTTGTACGTTGTAGTCAGATCGTCAAAGTCAGTTCCACCAAATTGAAGTTATCGCTCTCATCGAAAGATCAAGAACAATCTTACATCATATCCGCTCCCCCTAATCGATAACTTGTTCAATCAAATGAATGGTGCCCAAATCTTTTCCAAGATTGATTTGAGACTTGGATACTTCCAGCTAAAAATCAAGCCTGAAGATATTCCAAAAACATCATTTACTACCTGTTACAGTCTATATGAATACACTGTAATGTCCTTCAGACTTACTAATGCCTGGCAAGTTTCATAAACCTCATGAATAAATTCTTCATGGAGTATTTGGCAAGTTCGTGGTTATATTCATTGATGACATACTCATCTATTCCAAAAATAAGGAAGAGCATACGCAACATTTGCATATGGTGCTCGAAAAAGCTATAGGAGCACCAACTCTATGCCAAATTCAAGAAATGTGAATTTTGGCTAGAAGAAGTTGCTTTCCTTTTTCATGTTCTATCCAAGCGAGGAGTTGATGTGGACCCTAGCAAGGTTCATGATGTGCTAGCTTTGGAAAAACCCCACTCTGTTCCTCAAATTTGAAGCTTTCTCGGTTTAGCAGATATTTTCGCCGGTTCATCGAGAACTTCTCCAAGATCACAAGGCCAATGACCCAACTTCTTAAAAAGAAAAAGAAGTTTGAGTGGTCTCCCGAATATGAAGTTTTCAAGAGCTGAAAAAGAGGCTAACCACAGCCCCAGCAAGACAGCAAAGTTGTTGCTTCTACTTCTCGCCTGTTGCGACCTCATGAAGTGAACTATTCCACTCATGATTTGGAATTGGCAACCGTGGTTCATGCCCTAAATATCTAGCATCATTACCTTATTGGTAATCAGTGTGATATTTACACCGATCGCAAGAGTTTGAAGTACTTCTTCACTCAACCAGATCTGAATCTAAGGCAAAGAAGATAGCTTGAGTTGATAAAAGACTATGACCTTGGCATTCATTACCACCCTGGTAAAGCCAATGTTGTGGCTAACGCTCTTAGCCGAAAACTTTATTGCATTCTCACGTCGATTCAAGCCAATCAACCGACGCTGCATGAAGAATTCCAAAAGCTCAACTTAGGGATGGTTGAGGAAGGATATGTTGCTGCCCTAGAACTGCAACCGACCCTCTATTGTAATATCCCAATTTTTGGCTGGAAATAATATTATATTTTTATTTGTGTATATTATTATTCTTATGATTTATTTCAATAAATATATTTGTTTTGGCCTTTTATTGAAAAGTATTAAAGTAATGATAAAGTTTATATAAAGTTTGGCTAAAAATATTTTATTTGAGTGAAAAATGTCTCAAAGTAGTTATGAAAATTTTCTTAGATTTTTATTGGTAATTTATCTACCTTAAATAAATCAGATGAATTACTAGAATTGTTTTTAATGAAAAATCTTGAGTAAATCCCAAACAGTAATGGGGCAAGCCCATATACTGTGTGTGCATCGTCCTGTCTTCTAGAAGCCGCTGTGTTAGCCGTTGGATCAATTTTGGACATCGGGATTTCACCGCGTGAGATTTCGACTCCATTAGATCTTAGCTGTTGGATGAATATGAGCGGGTTGGATTGGAGCACGGACATGAGATCTCTACAACTCATCGTGACACCTGGATGGCGTTCAATCACAGCCTTTACGTGTCCATGCGGGACTCTGTTCCAAGCTCTCGTCGACACTGTCATGAACTTCGTAACCGAATCGAGCAGATCCCAGGCAATTGGCGCTATAAAAGGAGCGCATAGGCTACGCATCGAGCAAACCGCCCAAAACTCTAAGTTCACTGAGAGTTTTGCGCCGCCGTTTCGTTGGATTTCACGTGGGATATCGTGCACCACTACAAGCCTTTCATCACCGTTTAGCCATTGCAAGTGGTCTCTTCGGGTAATCAGTTGGGTCTTCACGTTCGCCGTGTCACGACGCACCTTGTGTGCATGTTGGTCAAGCCGGAGCGTTCGTGGAACAGGAGATCACCGCGGAAGCCGTCGCTGCTGGAGAAGAAGATCGCGTCGCTGTCGAACCAGCGCCAGAATCCAAGAACCGTTCACGTCAGCAGGTATATGGGGTTGTGATCTCACTGTAGGTGGTCTCGCCGGTCGTCGACGTTAACCCTAGGGCCATGCGCTCCGTCGGCCTACGTGGCGTGCTTCGGCGACGTACACGTGGATGCCGCATCAGTAAAAACCGCGAACGTGTCATAGAGGTGGCGCCGAGTGGTCGTCCAAATCAGCGCGTGCATGTGCGCAAGCGTCAGCATGTGCGGGTCCCGCTGTCAGCCGCTGAGACATGTGAACCCAATCAATGAAGATGATGGGAACGGTGGCCCGATCTTCCGAAACTAATAGTAAGTCGATTGGTGGAGAACTCGACATTGACGATCTGGCTCCCAATCAGAACTGATTCGAACCCTGCAATCGCTACACCACAGCTCCGTTGGTTATCAACCACGCACAAACACGGTTGACCTCGCCAAGAAGGCTTATCCCTGCATGCGAATCGAGAACACAAGCAAGAACGTAGAAGATGCAATCTGAAATTGCGAATAATATTAAGCATACGAGTTGGGGTTTCACAAACCGATGAACGGCAAAAAACTGACAAAGTGTCTAGTTGTAATCTAAGCAAAAAACCATCTATTCTAGCGACGGCTACTGAATATATATGAGGAAGAGGGCAAGGGAGGTAGCCAAGGGGGTGGCCATGAAACCCTAGGTCGTACAAGGCCTTTGGGCCCAAGTGGAGGTGGCGCAGCACCTGGTAGATTCTGTTCGTCATATTGATTTGACGATTCCTGTTGATCCAAAAGGAATTTGGACCTGAAACCACTTCCGTTGGAAAGCTCTCGTCGTGGGCTTCTCCGTAGAGTCCAAGAACGCCTCAATTGAACTTCGTATGACCTAGATATGGTTGTTTAATTGACGTGCTATCTTGGGGGCCGAACTGGACTCGTGAATGAATTGAGCTTGATCTTGGGCTGGGATTGGAGAATCAGAAGTTGGTGGGCCCTTGTCTTGGCTTGAGATAGAAGCATGGCTTGCTGGGCCATCATGGTCTTATCATCCTCCCCTTCTTGATTTTGAGTCGTCCTCGACTCAAGCTCATTGGCCTGCAAAAGGTTAGTAACAAGAGGCGGCAAATAAAGCAACATATTCTTTGGTTGTTGATAGAATGGCACATTAAAAGAAGATTTCAAAATGGTACAAATATAAACTCGATGCACCATGTACTTTTGTTTATCATTATATTTGCAAATAGCATGAAAACTAACACTGGATGACCATGACAAATTAGCAGGTATAGAAAATCTCTCCTCTAAATAATTGAGATCACATATGACATCAAATTCAATGTAACCCAAAGTATTAAAGGAAGACAACAGTTTAATCTCATCCTTTTCATTAGCAAGGTGAATAACATGATTATTTTCAGCACACGTGTTTAGATTATAAATAAAACTGACATGTTCATTCACTAGTTGAGGCATGGATGGGATAGCAAGTATCTCCTGTCCCTCCTTCTCTTGCGTGTTTTCCTTCTCGTTCTTGTTCTCAATGTTCTGTGAAAAGTTAGTAGCAAGTGGAAACTCGACAAGAAGCTGTTCTTCCAAAGAAAATTCTTCACTTTGGCAATTATAGACATTAATTTCAGCAAGATGTCTTTCATGTTCAATTTGATTTTCAATCTCACAAGCAAGATTAAATAAACTAGAGAGATAACTATAATCCTTATCAACAAGAATACCACAATTTTCATATCAGTCCATTTAAGAATTTTATTTCCTTAGCTTCTTCAGATTCATCTAAACCACAACGCAATAACAAAGTTTCTAATTCCTCGTAATATGACTTGACAGTTTTATCACATTGTTGTAGACATTGCAATTCATAAAGTAACTTTTTAGAATGATAAGCAGGAACAAATTCATCTCTCATAAGTCGTTTCATATGTTTCCATGTTTGTGGTACTGGCTTATAAGTACAAAAATCATTCCACCAAATTGATGCACAGAGAGTTAAAGCACTAGCGGCAACTTTAATTTTTCATTTATTACAGAGGTTACATTGCGAAAGAATTTTATCTACCTCTATTTCCCAATCAATATAAGCATCAACACCAAATCTATTATAAGAAGGAAGAACTGGAAAATTCTTACCTTTACCAGGAGAAGGAGATGAATTAAAGTTTGGTTGGTGCTTATGCTCTTTTCTGTCAAATGCATTCTCCATGTTTTGAATTTGCTTGTTCATAGTCTCGTTCATCTCTCACAGCATCTCTCGGAGCTTGTTATGAAGAACACATTGGTTACTATCCTGATACTCCTGTTCCCCTGCAATTGTTAGTAGAGAACAGAAGATAGCACAAAGTATTATCCCTATCAACTACTAGGTACTGGACAGTGGGGTCACAAACTCTCACGCGTCTTACCACACCCTTACAAATGTTCTTACCAAAGGAGCGGGTGGTACAACTGGTGGCTGGTTCATGATACCGTGACTGGAGCGTGAGTGAGGCGATTGCAAAGGAGAACCTGAACTGATAAGAAGTATGTGGAGCTCGAAAGGTAATATTTAGTAGCAAGGAATAAGCAATATCGAAATCAGATTAGCAAGCTAAATAAATGTCCAACGTACTTGTCACAGTTGCTGGCCTAAACGTGTTCCTAGAACTAGTTCAACCTAGCAAGGGATATATCAAAGCACATAGGACTCAAAGGATGCAAGCAATTCTGATTATCTGCTTCTTTTTCCCCTTTTTTTTGCTTCTTTTTTGCTTCTTTTCTTCTCTCTAATTTTTTTTAGTGCGGCTTTTTTTTGCACTTGCCTTTTGCTTTTCTTTCTGTTAACTCAAAGGGAAAACAAAAAAATCTCACGTTTTTGAACAAGAGAAGACGTTAAACAGATGACCAAACAACGGTAAAAATAGGACACCAAACTTGTTGGGTCCAGAACTCGGTCTTAGAGGCCGATTTTGAGTGTAAAAAAATGCACAGGTATAAAGACCTGTGTATTTTTTAGATGCACGTCGTTGTCCTCTTCGAAACAAAAAAAATACGCTCCAATCGGAGTTCGTATGCAAAAGTTATGCCAGTTTTACTGAACACTGCACAATTGCCTGCGACTTCACTTCTTTCTTCCGGTTAGGGCTAAAATAGCAATAGGATCGCAGGTGAACAAGGGTGGCCAGCAGTGCAGGGCGATTGGTACAAGGCGGCTCGCAACCAATCTAGGGCTTGTGGAGCAGAAAATATAAGAGCGGCGGCAATGGCAAACAGTTCGGTTTTAGGGTTGGCGGTGGTGGGATGACTAATGGTGCAAAACAAGAACTAGGGCAACGGAAAAGGACCACTAGAAACTAGGATCACAACCTCCAACCAGCAACATGACGACGACGATGGACATAAACTCAACAAGCGAAACTACAAAACGAAAATTGCAAAGGCACAAGGGGTTGTAGGACAGCGGAACTGATGAAGAACTTTTTGTAGGGCAATTTTTTTTTCTAGACTCTAGGACGATGGCAAAACAAAAGTGGGGATACAAGAATTACCTATCGGGCAACCGAAGCTCTGATACAACTTGATGGGAACAGTGACCCGATCTTCCGACAGGTAATAGTAAGTCGATTAATGGAGAACTCGACGTTGACGATCTGGCTCCCAATCAGAACTGATTCAAACCCTACAATCGCTACACCACGGCTCCGTTGGTTATCAACCACGCACAAACACGGTTGACCTCGCCAAGAAGGCTTATCCCTGCATGCGAATCGAGAACCCAAGCAAGAACGTAGAAGATGCAATCTGAAATTGCGAATAATATTAAGCATACGAGTTGGGGTTCCACAAACCGATGAACAACGAAAAACTGACAAAGTGTCTAGTTGTAATCTACGCAAAAACCCATCTATTCTAGCGACGGCTGCTGAATATATATGAGGAAGAGGGCAAGGGAGGTGGTCAAGGGGGTGGCTGGCAGATTCTTTTCGTCATATTGATTTGATGATTACCGTTGATTCAGAAGGAGTTTGGACCTGAAACCACTTCTGTTGGAAAGCTCTCATCGTGGACTTCTCAGTAGAGTCCAAGAACACCTCAATTGCACTTCGTATGACCTAGATATGGTTGTTTTATTGACGTGCTGTCCTGGGGGCCGAACTGGACTCGTGAACGAATTGAGCTTGATCTTGGGCTCGGATTAGAGCATCAGAAGTTGTTGGGCCCTTGTCTTGGCTTGAGATAGAAGCATGGCTTGCTGGGCCGTCATGGTCCTATCAGAAGATCTGGCCGTGGACCATGATATGGTCCATGAACTCGGTCCATTGGACTGGAGAACACGTGTCGGCCTGAGAGTTCTTCGGGCCAGGGCTGATGTCACTGTGATGTCACACCGATGCAATAAATCGATATTTTCAATATAAAAATAATTCGGTTAATTCGGTATTTTTCCAATTTTCATGTTTTTATGATTTTTGAATCTTGTGGGCCTGTTCTCCCTCTTACGAACTTCGATTGAGGTGATTCAAATTTGTAAAAAATTGTAAAATTAAGATCTATTTAATGATAAATTTTATTTGATTTTTGGAGTTTGTTTTCTCTCTGTTTTTTTGTTATTTGGCTTTCTCTCTCGTTTCACGTAGACGTTGAATTGTGCGAATCATCCAAGGAAGATTCATCGACTCAAGACAAAGGTTAAGAGCAATAATAAGGGCTTTTATAAGGCAAATTGTGTTTTGATCATGTTGAACCCATGTTTATAAAATTGCTACTTTGTTTTACTCTATTGCATGTTATTTCACATGTACAATTGTTTTCAATTAAATTGGGACTTAGCTATTATACCAATTTGATCTATACCCTACCTTGCCATTTGTATGCCATGATCTATTGTCACCCTAGATTGGTTCACTATAGTTGGTTTGTATTGAAATGAATATGGGAAGGTTAGAACGTCATAGTTGCTTAGCCATGCCACGTCATCACATGTATTTGAATCATTGATAATTAATCTTGACTAATCGAATATGGAACAATGATATGAACTTGTGTGTCATGTGAGGTCACACAATGAGATTGAGTTGTAGTGGCGAGTCATGTCACGCAACAATGTTGAATTGTTGATGGCACGTGGTGCTTGGTAATCAACTTGGGTGGTAATCATTTAGATTGGAGCAAGTGGCAAGGGGAGAGTATGCCAAGGTGGGCCCGATGGGCAGAGGGTATGTGGAAGTCTTTCCTCGATGATCTTAAGGACTTAACCTTGCAAGCCTTTGACCTGAGTCAATCATGCAACCACATGTCTGGTATGGACAGCCTAGCTGATTAATTTGCAATGTCTTAGCTTTGGTACTACCATCGGTGGTGTGAGTCCTCGGTTCATGGATCAACTCACATGGCGCAAGAGGGGGGCCCTGTTGTGGCGATTTAACCCTTCAGTGTTGAAACCTTAGCGGGTAGTACTGGGTTAAGGCAGTGCATTGTAAAGGCTTTGTCATGATCTCTCTGCCGATAGACCAAAGGAAGTGTGTCAATAGCTTGGCAACAAGAGACGATCATGTTGTGTGGGGAAAGTGCATAACCTCTGCAGATTGTAAATCTATTCGGATAGCCGTGCTCGCGGTATTGAGCAATGCTCGGGAATTACAGTTAAAGGTTAGTTTAATTAAATGGAAAAACTTGGTTGGGATGGTAGGATTGCCATATGGAATGTTTGGAACTTGATTAAGGATTGAAAAACATGGTTTACATGGAAAATGTTGAATCTATCTACTACTGTTATTTGTTTTACTATCTTTACAATCTATTTATTGTATTTGTTCGTAAATGCTGCTTTGTTGCAAATAGCCATGATAGCCAATCCTTTGGAATAAGCCTTGCATATAGTTATGTTAGAATTGCATTCTGTGCACAACTTGTTGAGTGCTTTAAGTACTCACCCTTGCCCACAACAACATCACCAGTTGAGGAGTCTGCATCCATGCTGGAGGAGATGTACCAGAAGATGACGAATGTTTAACGTGCGAGCCTTGTTAGTTGCCTATGGTATACTGAGGGGTTATTTACATTTTCGTTCCTATGCAGTTTAATTTGATATTCAACCTTACGAGGCATAGTCATGTAAGTTGACCTTAAGGTCATTCAACTAGTATGATTTAATATATGATGTCTTTCATAATATTTCTGCTGTGTATGATTGTGATATTTACCGATGTTGAGCCTGTGTGCACTAGCGTGATCCTGGACTAGTGCAGTATACATAGAGGGTCTGGATTTGTATATTCAGTTCCCGACATCTGTGCTTCGATAAAACCTATTCAATTCAATGAAGAGGCCATTGCTTAAATCATCCATGAGTTGAAACTAGGCTTGGAGTCAAAATTCTCCATGGGCTCCGACAGAATAGTCATGAGTGGACAACAAACATGTGTGCCAAATGATCAAAAGATCAAAGAGCTCATTCTGAAAGAAGCTCATGATTCACCACTCTCTATTCACCCTAGAAGTACAGAAATATACCAAGACCTCCAGAGAGAATATTGGTGGCCTGGTATGAAGAAGGACATCGCTGCATATGTTGCTATTTGCAATGTGTGTCAATGAGTCAAGGCAGAACATTAGCGTCCAGCCGGACTTCTTCAACCTTTAAAAATCCCTAAGTTGAAATGGGATGATATCGGTATGGATTTCATTACCGGTTTATCCAAAACTCAAAAGGGGAATGGTTCCATATGGGTCAATATTGATCAGTTGACAAAAGTGGCTCATTTCATACCAGTCAAGACCTCATATCAAGGAGATAAGCTCACTGAACTTTATATGGACAACATCGTTCGTCTGCATGGTGTGCCCAAGACTATAGTTTCAGACCGAGGCTCCCAATTCACTTCTTGATTTTGGGAAAAACTATGTAAACTCGTAGGGACCAAGCTAAATTTTAGCACGGCTTATCACCCATAGACGGGAGGACAAACTGAAAGGGCCAACCAAATCCTAGAAGATATGTTGAGAGCATGTGTGCTATCATATAGCACCAATTGGTAGAAGTGTTTAGCATTTACTGAATTCTCCTACAACAATAGCTTTCAATCAAGCCTCCAAATGTTCGTATTTGAAGCACTTTATGGGTGAAAGTTCTAAACCCCACTTTTCTGGTCTGTGGTGGGTGAAACAAAATTCTTTGGCCCAAACATCATCCAAGAAGCCCAAGAGCATGTCGACGTAAGGAGTCGACTGAAGGAAGCTCAATGTCGTCAAAAGAGCTATGCCAACCACTGTTGACTTGGGCTAAGCTTTGAAGTAGATGATCATGTCTATTTGAAGCTTTCACCGCTCCACGGTATCAGTCGTTTCCATGTTCGAGGAAAGCTAGCCCCTTGATACATTAGACCTTACCGCATCCTCGAAAAGAAAGGTGAGATGGCATACAAGTTGGAATAGCCAACTCAGCTGTCAGATGTCCGTGACATCTTCCACGTATCTCAATTCAAAAAGTGTTTTCGTATCCCTACTGAACACAACCAACTACAAGAAATATGTTTACAACCCGATCTCTCTTATAGGGAGCATCCAGTTTAAATCCTAGATGAGGCAGAACGTCGAACTCGAAACCACTCCATCAAGAAGCTAAAAATTCAGTGGAGTAATCATACCAAAGATGAAGCTACATGAGAATGAGAAAACCACCTTAGAAAAGAATTCCCCTATTTCTTCATAGAACTCGACAAATCTCGGGGATGAGATTTTGTTTAGGAGGTTAGGTCTGTAACAGTCCTAAATAAAAAGAGAAAGTGAGATTAAAAAATTAAATTTGAATTTTTTCTTAAAATGAATTTCCACTGTTTATTGATTTTTCTGGGTTTCTGACATTTAAGGAAAAGCTTTTAACGGTAAAAGAAATAAATTCCTAATTTTACATTTCAAAATAAAACAACAAATAAAATCTAGAGAAAATTTATTTAAATTTTAATTAACCTTTCAATCATTCCCTACAAATTTTATAAAATTTTTAAATCATTTAGTGTCTTTAGAAAATAAAAAACAACAACATGAAATTAGGAACTGAGACGTTGTTAGATTTTTATAAAAAACATTTTGCATGATATTGGTCTGAACAATTTAAAATAGTCTCCTTAGAGCCTCAGAATTGTTCACAAAAATTTTCAAAGTAATTGAACTTAATTTGTACACAAAGAAAAAATCGAAGACATCAACTATACAAATTACCCAACAGTGTTGTTAGAATTTTATAAAATTTTACATGTTTGATAATCCACTCAAATATTTATGGTAGTTTAGACATGACATGAGGACCCCCCTCAAAAAGTATAAAAACAAAATTTGGTAGCTCAAACAATTTGGAAAATTCCTGCTACTAGAAAAAACCGGAACCTAGTTTCCTTATTTTCTTTCTGTCCCTCTGCCACTGTGGGCCCACTTGACAGTACCTTGTGCCCCGGTTTCCCTTGCACACCTGGCAGCCCTAACCGAGCTCTGTGCCACTGACCATCATGGCCCACCAGTCAGCCAGCCCTAGTCTCGCTGCCACCAAGCCCAAGCTAGCTATCAGCTACCCGGTGACAGAGCGCGCCCGCACCTGCCCCGATCTGCATCGTGCCGCACCTCATTACACCCTGCTGTGCTCACTTGCCTGCCCTACATCTCCCGCGTGTGCGCCCCTCTCCCAAGCACCCATGCTAGAAATGCCTTTGCTGTCGCCTCCTCCTGCACCGAGCCCCACTAGCCAGGGTACCCTCACCACGCCGCTACCCAGTTCACTCACATACTCACCACAACACCATTACCACACCGACCTTCGCGTTTGGCCCTCACTGACCCGTCATGGCTGCGAAGATACCATTGTCCCTCCTTGGCTATTTATGCCATGCTCCAGCTACTATTGTCTCCCCACAATCTACTCACCTCCACGCTCGTCTCGACCGAAGCCCAAAGCCACCAATTGTCGTCATTGGTAGTAAACCATGGAGCTTCGATCGAATCCAATTGACACACTCGGATGAGTGAAAATTCGATTCCATTAGCCCAAAGCAACCTTGTTATTCCCTAAGCTTGTTGCCACCTCTAATTACAACTACCTTCGCCAGAGAAACCACAACGACCCCTCCTTTCTTCACCAACTCTGGCACACTGTGCCACACCTCCTCAGCCGGCCTCCTCCATGGTAAGACCTCAAAACGAGATCCCCTCAGCTTGTAGGTGCTTAATCCCCAACTCCCGTATTCAAGCAAGCCGCCATTTTCCTCCTCGACTAACTGCCGTCCTCGCCACCGCCCCTCTCTGCCACTAGACCTCTGCAGTCAAGCTCATCTACCACTGAGAGCTCCCCTAGCTCTGCTAAGCCACCCACTAGCTCACTGAGCCAACTCCTGCTGGCCTCCGGCCTCTCTAGCAGTTAGCGGGCTCGACCTCCGCCTCCCCTACTCTGTCTCACTGAGCCGCTGGCCCGAACTGTCAGTTTCTACCCTCACAAGCCGAGCAAGCGTCATGTGGTCCATTTGTAAGCCGGCGCGAATTGTTTCAAAAATCCAAAAAATACAGAAAGGCACCTTCTAGTTGAGAAAGAGTATTTTATAAATTTCTGGAATTTATAGAACCAACACTATTCATTACCTCATATCTTTTGCAATCTAGCTCCAAATGTAGTGAGACAAGTTTCTAAATTCATTTTAAATCACGTAGATTCCAAATATGAAAAATATTTGAATATTGACCTCTGTACCAAATTTAAATTTAAATTTGAATAGGAATCTAGCTTATGCCCTCATTAAGATCTTTTGTTGATGGAAAAACAGTAGGAGAGGCTCCTACTGTGTAACTTTAGAATTAACAAAATAGAGTTACACACCTTAATACAAACCTTAAAAGACTGTCAATAGGAGAAAGAAAGAAGCAGAATCGACAAAGAATGACGAAGAGCCTAAGCCCTCAACTTGAGCAGATATGGAAAATTACAAAGAGTTAATCCAGGTATTAAGCTGAGAGAAATAGGGAGCTTTTATCCTAACCAGGTGTAACCTAGCCTCTTCAATAAAATTGGCCTTCCAAGCCTGAACCGATTCATTGAGATGATTGAAAATCCTATTGTTCCATTGTTTCCAGGTGTGCCAAGAGCCGAAGATGAAAATCTCCATAAAGAAAGGTTGAGTAGAATTCCGTTTATCTTCTTGGATCATCTGAATGATGTCCAATGAAAGATTCTAGGTAACATTCAAAATGTTCCAACACTCTTTGCTAAAATTTTAGGTGAAAAATAAGTGTTTTGTCATTTCTGGTGCCATCTGCGTGTAGAGATCATAGCTGTTATCTTTTCATGTCTGCCATCGTCTTTGAATTAGCATCTGTTTGGTATTTAGATGGTCTTGAATTAGTAGCGAGGCAAAAACTCGGAGTTTGGGAGCACATCTGGACTACTAAATCCATTTGATTGGTGGTTGGGCCGAAGTGGATTTAAATAAATGCCTGTATATTTCTTTGCCGTGTACAAAGAATTACCCCAGATGTAAGTCCATTGATTCTCCATCATGTTTGAGCAATGAACACGCTATAGAATAGTGGTGAGTAGTTGAAATTCCTAGAAAGCTTGTTCAGAGAGTGGTAGGTTGAAATGATTAGTCCAATAATCCTGTTAAACGAATGAGCAAACTGACTTGTCAGAGTCTTTGACAAAAGAGAAGAGGGTCGGGTACTGCATGGTGGGGAGAGTATTGTTCCATAGTTCTTTCCAAAAGCTCACAGTTTTTCCAAAGCCAACCATAGTTGAAGCGATACCTCTGTAGTGATCACTCATTTTCATAATGTCCTTCCACCAGAAGGAGCCAATATGAGGTGCAGAATGTGGTATTCATTTTTGATAGTAAGAGGTCCACATCAATTGCACCCAAGGCATATCCTTTTTGTTGGAAAAATCGTGGAGATGTTTGAGAAGCAGAGACCTATTCTGAATTTTTAGATTTAGGACTCCCAGACCTCCTTTGTCTTTCGGTGTGCATACCTTCCTCCAGGGACAATGTCTTCGAACCATGTCAATTCAGTTAATAACCGTTATCGGTATCTTGAGAGTGCACATGGGGTAAGTTGGAAGAAGAGACATGACAGAGTTGAGAATTGTAAGCCTTCCCGCATATGATCAGAAGGTTATGCTGCCTGAGAGGCAGTCCTCAATTCTCTAAATATGAGGGGCAAAGTATTTAACCTTTGTCCATGAGGTTCCAATGGGAAGTCCAAGGTAAGTTGTCGGGACCCGAATATGCAAATCCAGACCCTCTGTGTATTCTGCACTAGTCCAGCATCACGCTAGTGCACACAGGCTCAACATTGATGAATATCACAATCATACTTAACAGTAACATCATAAAGACTTTATCAATATTAAATATAACTGTTCGACGACCTTATGGTCAACCTTACATGAATACGCCTCGTAGGGCTAAGACTGAAAGTAAATAAATAGAAGTGGAAATAAACACAAGCGTAGAAACCCTTCAATCTATCACAGGCAACTGACAAGGTTCGCACCCTAGTTATTCGCCTCTTCCTGATACTCTTCCTGAAAAGTAGGCGTTGCTTCTTCTCCAACTAGTGATGTTTTGTTGCAAGGGGGTGAGTACATAAAGCACTCAACAAGTCATGCACAGAATGCAAGTCTAATACACTATATGCATGGCTTATTACAAAGGATAGGTGTAACACCCTAATTTTTGCTCTAACTTAAATTTTGGAGTATTTTTATTTTTGTGATTTTTTTTTGGGAATTTATTTAAATTTAATTGGATTTATTCAAATAGGGCTTTTCTTGAAAACAATTGAATAATGGAAATTTTTTTGCAAAGTTTTATTGCAAATATTTTAATTGAGTTCCAAATATCTCAAAGTAATTTCTGGAATTTTTCTAGAATTTTTCTGCTATTTCAAAAGCTCCAAATGATTTAATTGAATTTCTAGAATTATTTTAAATGTGAAATGATTTTAAAAATCAGTTGAACAAGAATGGGCCGAGCCCATTATCGCGGCGTGTCGTCGCCCAACCGCCGCAAACCCTAGCGCCGCCCGGTCCGAGCCGCTCGATCCTCGATCGGCCGCTCGTGAGTGAGCCACGTCGTCGCGGCGCGCGCTTCGGATCATCACCGCACGAACGGCCGGGAGAGGGCCACGTCGGTCGTCTTCACGAGATCACCGGAGCTAATGCCGCCGACCGCTTCCGCTCGTTCGCTACCAGAGCGCACACGCCGAGGCCCCTTAAAGTGCACCGAGTAGCGCGTCGACAGAGCTCCTTTCGCTGCGTCTTTTGACTCTCGCACGCTCGCCGAGACGCTCTAGAGACCACGGAGAGCTCGCGTGAGTTGTTCTCTGCGCGCGCCGCCATCGTTTTCGCCGCTTGCTTCACCGTCGGTCCATTTCCACCGCCGCCGAGGTCACCAGGCTCGCCCGAGTCAAGCCGCGTCGAATGCGCTAGATCTTCTCGCCGGGAACCACCGAACGCCGTCGACTACGTCGTCTTCCTCATCTCCGCTCAAGCTTGCACCGCCGCGACGCCATCGCCGGACTCGAGCATCGCTGACCGTCGGACCGCAAGGAGGGTAAGGATCGTGCCACGCCGCCCTTCTCTCGTTACATTTAGTTTGTATCGTGCCGTTAGATCTGTTATGGACGGTCTGGATTAACCCTAAGGTTTACACGTTAGTTGATCTTGATCGTTAGATCAAGAGCGAACGGCTTGGATTAGATCTAGTTTCTGCGATATGTTTTTGTCTTAGTCGTTGGATCGTTAGTGAACGCGTGAGATTGTGCCGCGTGGCGGCTGAATAGTAAACACTCGGTACCGTGGGCCGCTGGATTTAGATCCAACGGCGGCCGTGAGTAGATCGGTGGCGCGGATCCGCGCCGCTCAAATTTGAACGCACTGGCGGAGATGACGCCGCACCCCATCAAATCACGTGCGGACGCTGCGTGAGCGTTGATCGAGGGTGAGACCAGATCGCATCGTTGAGTTCGGGCGCACCGCTGGATGCGTGACACGTGGGGGCGTGGAGGCGGCGTCGCCGAATCGCGGGGTAAGATCCGACCGCTGGATGAGCGAGCGGTTCGATCTTGCCGCGTGTCGCGTCGGGATTGGTCGCGCGTCGTCCGCCGACGCCACACTGCGTCACCCGGTGCATGAGCACGAGGTCGCCATCCACGGTGGACCCGAGCCAACCGTGGACCCACCATGAATCGAAGCAACGTGGCGGCACTAGAGGTCGCCACGTGTCGTGCTGACGTCATCGCTAACGTCATAAATATGTTATATATAAAAATATTTTGACCGAAATTCTTTTATGTGCTGACGTCATCATGATGCAATGCTGACGTCATAAATGCGAATTTTCAGTATAAAAATAATTGGGAAAAATCGGATTTCTTAATTTCTGTATTTTCAGATTTTATTCAAACTTCAAATGACTATAACTTTTGCATTTTAACTCGGATTTCGGTGATTCAAATTTCTAAAAATTCATAAAATTATGATCTATTTAATGATGAATTTTATTTGAATTTTTGAGGCCATTTAGTCCTCTGTATTAGATTTTTATTGTATATTTTGTTGTCCGCGTAGACGCAAATTTGCCGGAAAGTTTCGAGGAAGAATTCGTCGCTCAAGACCAAGCTTCGGAACACGACCAGCAACTCTTTGAAGGCAAGTGATGCTTTGATCATTTTGATCCCAGGTTTTTAAAATGTAGTTTATGCTTTGAAACTATGCATGCTTATTTATTTAAAATGAATTTAAATGGATTTGGGATAATGTAGTTAATCAACCCATTTTGTTATGCCACCTTGAATTATTAATTGTATGCCCTAAATCTTTGTCACCCTAAGTTTGATTATATTAGTTGGATGTTAATATTGTGCCAACACGGGAGGCTAGACCGTGAGTAGATGCTTAGCCTTGCAACGAGTCATGAATGATCTTTCAGAAAAATGCTACAAAATTGACTAATGGAATATTGAATGTATTTTGGAAGTGGTGTGATGATGCCACATGATGATATGGAAGTATGGTGACCTGTGTGGTTCCATATTGATGTTGAGTTATTGCTGGCATGTGTTGCACAATAATCAACTGGGTGGGAAATGATTTAGACTGGGGCAAGTGGCAAGAGGCTGTGTGCCAAGTGGGCCTGTGTGGCATTGGGTTGATGAGTGTTGTGAGTCTGTGTGCCACAATGGGTGTGTGCCATGTTGAGTGTTGGAAGTCTTGCCTTGGTCGATTAAGGACTTCACCTTGCAAGCCTTTGATCCGAGTCACCGTACAACCACATGTCCGATATGGGATGACCTAGTTGACTAGGGTTCGATATCTTTCCTCCGATACCTCGGGGTGACAAAGACACAGGGTGTATCTGTATGGGGAGCGCACTGTGCTACGGCTTGGTGCCCATCCAACGGTGATTGGCCGGTCCTATACTTCGCTCTGTGTGAGGGAAGTGATAGTGAAGGCAAGACCGAGAGGTTCTTTGGTTAAGGTAGAGGTTCTGAAAAGCTTTGTTGCGGACAATCACCGTGTGGTGAGCGGTCAGATCTTGTGGGTAAAGTGTACAACCTCTGCAGAGTGTCAAAACTATTCGAATAGCCGTGCTCATGGTATTGAGTATTGCTCGGGATTACAAATCAAGGGTAGATTTTCATAAACAAAATGTGGGAAGGGTGGCTGTGTGCCAAGTGTTAAAATGAAGCTATTAAGGTCAGGTGCCGAGAATCTTCGAGGAAAAACCATTTGAAGAAATTAGTATTACTTATAACTGTTCCAATGCTTTAATCTAATTAAGATATTGGTTTAAAATTGCTGTTTGATGCAAAAGAACCATTTAAGCCAACCCTTTGGAATAAGCTTTGCATGTAGTAATAGCATCGCATTACGTGCATTACTTGTTGAGTGCCTTGTGTACTCATCCCACCTTGCTTATCAAACCCAACATCAGTGGAGGAGTCTACACCAGCATGGGAGGAAGAGTACATTGAGGACCCGAGCAACTAGGGGGCAAGCCCAGTCGGTTGCCTGTGGCAAGATGAAGGCTTCGTCGACATTTGTTTATGTTCCGCTGCTATTTCTTTTTCTCTGAATAATGTAAGCCCCGTGTGGCTGTCTTATCTGTAAGGAGACCATAAGGTCGTACAACTCGGTTTATATACATGTTTGCACTAATTATTCTTATATTTTCGTGAATGTCTATGATGTGCAACCCTGTATGACTGTGTGTGCTATCGTGATCCTGGACTGGCACAGAATACACAGAGGGTCCGGATCTGCAGGTTCGGGTCCCGACAGAGGTGGTATCAGAGCAGGCTGACTGTAGGACTTGACCCTAGTTTGGTTGTGCCTAGGAGGGTAAAACTATTTTCTAAAGACCTAATCAACTTGAGCAAGAATATCAATGAAATCTTGACTTATCTCTTCTCTCTTGTTTCATACCTATGCTGAATTTTTATTATTCTCTGTTTAATTTAAACAAGGTTTGTTTTGGCAGATGAGGATGATCCATACCTATGGAGAGCGCACCGGAGGATACGCCGCGGAGTTATGGCGTATGATGCAGTTGCTCGGAGGTTTTGACAGCACCAATCGTGTCGAGGACTTGGTGGTACAGGCGGGACTTGACGTCGCTGGGATGTCAAGATCACAGCGTATGCTCAGGAAAGGACGAGGGCGAGCCGTCCTATCTACATCACGGTCAGGAGGTCTTCTTTTGAGGCCGGAATCCAGGAGATGGCATGACAGACGATGCGACAGATTGCCCGCACTTACTCCGCAGAGTTGGAGGGCACCGTCTTTCGTCACCATCCACGTCGAGACAATCGTTTGGAGAGGATGGAGCTTGCAGAGGAGGACGCCACTATCACCCACCTGGCGAGGTACGTCATCGCCCAGGAGGACGCCTTGGATGAGACAGTCCAGGAGCTGCAGAGGACCCGCGACGAGGTCACGGAGGCGAGGATCCAGCTGCGGGAGGGCGTAGCCCACTCCATGCAGAAGATCCAGGAGTTGGAGATGGCTTTGTACGGACCCGAGCCCGAGCGATCCCCGAGTTACAAGATCCAGATCCGGAGGAGCAGAGCAGAGGCACCGGCAGGAGCGAGCAGCCGGGACCAGCAGAGTCGATGGGGTCTTTTGCACCACCGCAGAGGTCTTCGAGATCGATTCGCCCGATGCCGAGCACCCACCGGTGTATGCTCGTGGGGAGCCGCGGCGGGTTGGCTCGATGAGTGATCGAGTCTAGCCGAGGGTAGTGTTGAGACTCGAATAATTGAGTCGCGTCTTTTCTTGAGTCACCATTAGGTGTGAGTCGTCATAGAGTCCTATGTCCGCTTACTTGTTTTTCGTTGTGAGTGTCTCAGATGTGTTGCATTGCCCTTAGGCACTTGTGAGCAACCATACCGCCTTATATTATATCAATAAAGTGGCTAAATAATTTAAGTTACACTGTTTCCCACATAAGTTCTTTTACTAAATCTCATGCTTTCTTCTTTTCTTAACCTTGGAAGCTTGCAAATGATGGTGAGGACACGTGGAAATGTTGGAGCCAGTGGAAGTGGAGCTAACCAAAGCGGACAACTGAATGAAGAGCCGATTCCTCAACCGCCGCAGTCGATATGCGGAACACGGGAGCCTTCTTGATCGCCAGACTCAACTTATGAACACGATGGTTCAAACCATGCGCAGATATCCAACCAAGCTGCTGCGAATGTTCAAGCCGGGGTAACCATGGACCACACCCTACTCAAGGTTGTCGGAGTTTATGAGAACCCGTCCACCTACCTTCTCGTGCAACGCCAATCCATCGAGGCGGACGATTGGCTAAGGACAATCGAAAGGAAGCCGCACATTACCCGGTGTGTAGGACATGAGAGGGTACTCTATGCCTCTCATCAACTCGAAGGACCGCCGCAGAATGGTGGGAAAACTTCGCAGCTCATGAGGACCCACAGAGTATCACGTGGGAGGAATTCACCTCGACTTTCACAAGCACCATGTACCCGAGGGTATCATGGATCTCAAAAGGAGGAATTCCGAGCCTCAAGCAAGGGGCCATCGGGGCGATTACGAACAAATTCACCTAACCGCACGCTACGCACTGGAGGACGTGGCTACGGATTAGGCCGCATAATCCCGCTTCATGAAGGGATTGAATGCAGGTTGCAGTGGACCGATCACCACACATTCCTCGACTTCCAAGAGCTAGTTAACAAAGCTCTTATCTTAGAGGACAAGCGCCGAGAGTTGGATGACAACAGGAAGCGCAGAATGGCACAACAAGGAGGTCGTCAAGGCCAGCAGAGGCAGAGGACGGCACCCCAACAGTTCATCCGGTACCAGCCCAGAGGCAATGATAGGGCACCACCACCGCAAATCGCCCTGGGTCGAATGTTCGACTCGGCCCGAATCGTGGCACAAACTGGAGGAACCTCTCAGGCAGTGGGAAGACGTTGCTATCATTGCAATGAAATGGAGCATTTTGCCAACAATTGCCCTAAGAAGGGAGGTGTCACCCCGGTCCGCTTTAACTTGGGGAACACACCGGCAAGGACTCCCGCGCCAATTGTGAACCGCGGGGCATCAACAGCAGCAACTCCATCCCAAGGAACTGCACGAGGCCGAGTCAACCACATTACGACGGATAAAGTGCAGAACGCCACGGATGTTGTACTGGGTAAGTTCCTAGTAAACTCAGTACAAGCTACTGTTTTATTCGATTCGGGAGCTTCACATTCATTTATTTCCCGAGATTTTGCTGTTCAAAATGATATGGCTATATATAGTCCAATCCCCTGGATCAGAACTCCGATCTAAAGTAGGATGTTCTGGGGTAAGACTAATAATTAATGGAGTTGAGTTCCTAGCAAACTTAATCGTCCTTAATACCCAAACCTTGGATGTTATCCTGGGAATGGATTGGTTAACCAATCACAAGGCGATCTTGGATCTGTGGAAAAAGAGTCATATCGGTCGAGAGCCCGGATGGAAAGAAGATTGAATTTGAAGCAAAATCAGTGCGAGATGGACAATTGATGGTCAACAGCATGAAGACTGTTAGCTTAGAAGAAGTTTCCATAGTCAATGAATATCCGGATGTTTTCCCGGAAGATTTACCTGGAATGCCGCCAGATAGAGATATTGAGTTCGTGATAGAGCTGGTTCGAGGGACAGCTCCAATAGCTAAGAGACCTTACAGGATGTCCACAGAGGAATTGGTGGAAATGAAGAAGCAAATTGAAGAACTCTGGAAAAGGATTTATAAGACCTAGTTCATCGCCATGGGGAGCACTGCCTTATTCGTCAAGAAGAAGGACGGAGTTTTAGGATGTGTATAGACTATCGTGCACTCAATGATGTGACGATAAAGAATAAGTATCCGCTACCCAGGATCGATGATTTGTTTGACCAGTTAAGAGGAGCAGGAGTATTCTCCAAAATTGATCTCCGATCAGGATACCATCAACTGAAGATCCGATCAGAGGATATCCCAAAGAATGCATTTTCGTCAAGATATGGACACCACGAGTTTACAGTGATGTCTTTTGGTTTGACAAATGCACCAGCATATTTCATGAACTTAATGAATAAGGTTTTTATGGAATATTTGGATAAGTTCGTCGTCGTATTCATAGATGATATCCTTATCTATTCCAAGACGAGAGAAGAGCACGCCGAGCATTTGAGGCTAGTCCTTGAAAAGTTGAGAGAGCAACAGTTGTTTGCGAAATTTAGCAAATGTGACTTCTGGAAAAATAAGGTGGAATTTCTTGGACACATAATGATAGCAGAAGGAGTTGCGGTAGATCCAAAGAAAGTGGAGATGGTTCTACATTGGGAACAACCCAAGTCGGTAACCCAAATCCGTAGTTTCCTTGGAATGGCGGGGTATTACCGTCGATTCATCGAAGGATTCTCTACGATTGCGAGACCTCTTACACAATTGTTGAAAAAGGAAAAGAAATTCTTATGGACGCCTGAGTGTGAGAAGAGTTTTCAGGAGTTGAAGAGGAGTTTAACATCGGCACCTGTATTAGTTTTACCCGACGTTCATCAAGGCTTCGACATCTATTGTGATGCATCGCGTCAGGGATTGGGATGCGTGTTGATGCAAAATAGGAAGGTAATTGCCTATGCATCGAGGCAATTGAGACCACATGAGGAGAACTATCCGACCCATGATTTGGAATTAGCCGTAGTGCATGCACTAAAGATATGGCGTCATCATCTCATCGGAAATAGATGTGAAGTGTATACTGAGATCATAAAAGTCTTAAGTATATCTTCACGCAAGTGACCTAAATATGAGGCAAAGAAGATGGTTAGAGTTAATCAAGGATTATAATGTGGGAATTCACTACCATCTGGTAAAGCCAACGTAGTGGCGCACGCATTTGAGCGTAAAGAACCACAGTGTAAATATCTTTGGAAACCGGTCAGCGGAATTGTGTAAGGATTTTAAATTAGAACTGAAATGGTACGGAAGGATTCCTAGCAACTTTGGAAGTAAGACCTACCCTGGAAGATCAGATCAGGGAAGGGCAGAAAGATGATGATAAGATCAATAGAACTAAGGGCAAAATGGATGAAGGCAAAGCAAAAGATTTCAAACTGGATGAACAAGGTACTATGTGGTTTAAAGAGCGCATTTGTGTGCCGAACAAAAAGGAGTTGAAGCGATTAAGTGCGAGGAGGCTCATGACTCCAAGTACTCAATTCATCCAGGAAGTGCGAAAATGTATCAAGATTTAAAGGAAAGATTTTGGTGGCCAAGCATGAAACGAGAAGTCGCCGAATATGTTGCACTATGTGACATACGCCAAAGAGTCAAAGCTATGCACCAAAGACCAGCAGGGCTATTACAACCCCTAAAGATACCTGAATGGAAATGGGAAGAAATTGGTATGGATTTCATAACCGGATTGCCCAGAACGCAAAGTGGATATGATTCTATATGGGTCATAATAGATCGTTTAACTAAAGTGGCACATTTCATACCCGTGAAGACCACCTATCCCGGAGACCGGTTAGCAGAACTTTATATGGCACGGATCGTCTGTTTGCACGGAGTACCGAAGAAGATAGTGTCGGACAGAGGTACCCAATTTACCTCCATATTTTGGGGTAAGCTACATGAGGCAATGGGGACTCGTTTGAACTTCATCTGACCTACCATCCATGAGCATGATGGTCAAACCGAGAGGGTTAACAGGTATTGGAAGATATGTTGAGAGCTGCGCTTTAGCATATTCAACCTCATGGGACAAGTGTTTGCCTTATCTTTGAGTTTAGTTACAACAACGATTATCAGCGAGTTTACTGATGTCTCCATTTGAAGCTTTGTATGGTCGGTCTGTCGAACACCATTGAATTGGAATGAGACAAAGTAACGACATGTTTTTGGACCAGACATTCTTCAGGAAGCGGAAGAACAAATCACCCTGATCAGGGAAAGATTGAAGATTGCACAATCAAGGCAGAAGAGTTATGCTGACAACCGTCGCAGGGAACTGAGCTTTGAACCCGAAGATTTTGTGTACCTTAGAGTCACACCTCTCAAAGGAGTTAGAAGGTTCCATGCAAAAGGAAAGCTCGCACCCAGATATATCGGACCATTCAAGATCTTGAGCCGCAGAGGTGAAGTTGCTTATCAGTTGGAGTTACCACCATCTTTGGCAGAGTGCATGATGTATTCCATGTATCACAATCAAGAAGTGTCTTCGAGTACGGAAGAGCAAACACCTTTGGAGGCAATTGAGCTGCAAGAAGATCTGACCTACAAAGAACATCCGATGAAGATTCTGGACGTAATGGACCGAGAGACAAGGAACAAGTCAACACATTTCTGCAGAATTCAATGGAGCAACCATTCGGAAAGTGAAGCAACATGGGAACGAGAAGAAGATCTGAAGAAGGAGTTCCCTAATCTATTTCTGTAGACAGCCCTAAATCTCGGGGACGAGATTCTGTTAAGGGGGGAGGTTTGTAACACCCTAATTTTTGCTCTAACTTAAATTTTGGAGTATTTTTATTTTTGTGATTTTTTTTGGGAATTTATTTAAATTTAATTGGATTTATTCAAATAGGGCTTTTCTTGAAAACAATTGAATAATGGAAAAGTTTTTGCAAAGTTTTATTGCAAATATTTTAATTGAGTTCCAAATATCTCAAAGTAATTTCTGGAATTTTTCTAGAATTTTCTCGCTATTTTAAAAGCTCCAAATGATTTAATTGAATTTCTAGAATTATTTTAAATGTGAAATGATTTTAAAATCAGTTGAACAGTAATGGGCCGAGCCCATTACTGTGCGTGTCGTCGGCCCAACCGCGCCGAAACCCTAGCGTCGCCCGGTCCGAGCCGTTCGATCCTGATCGGATGCCTGTGAGTGAGCCACGTCGTCGCGCGTGCGCGCCGGATCATCGCCGCACGAACGGTGGGAGAGGCCACGTCTACCGTCTTCGCGAGATCACCGGAGCTAATGCCGCCGACCGTTTCCGCTCGTTCGCCGCTTTCAGAGCGCACACGCCGAGGCCCTTAAAGTGCACCGAGTAGCGCGTCGACAGAGCTCCTTCGCTGCGTCTTTTGACTCCTCGCACGCGCCGAGACGCTCTATAGACCACGGAGAGCTCGCCGTAGTTGTTCCTCTGCGCCGCCATCGTTCTCCGCCGTTTGCTTCGCCGTCGGTCCATTTCGCCGTCGCCGAGGTCACCGGTGCTCGCCGAGTCAAGCCGCGTCGAACGCGCTAGATCTTCTCGCCGGGAACCACCGAAACGCCGTCGACTACGTCGTCTTCCTCATCTCCGGCAAGCTTGCACCGCCGCACGCCATCGCCGGACTCCGAGCATCGTTGACCGTCGGATCTGCAAGGAGGGGTAAGGATCGTGCCACGTCGCCCTTCTCTGGTTACATTTAGTTTGTATCTGTGCCGTTAGATCTGTTATGGACGGTCTGGATTAACCCTAAGGTTTACACGTTAGTTGATCTTGATCGTTAGATCTAGAGCGAACGGCTTGGATTAGATCTAGTTTCTGCGATATGTTTTTGTCTTAGCCGTTGGATCGTTAGTGAACGCGTGAGATTGTGCCGCGTAGCGGGCTGAATAGTAAACAGCTCGGGTACCGTGGGCCGTTGGATTTAGATCTGAACGGCGGCTGTGAGTAGATCGGTGGCGCGCGGATCCGTGCCGTTCAAATTTGAACGTACGACGGAGATGACGCCGCACCCCCATCGAATCACGTGCGGACGCGTGTGAGCGTTGACTGAGGGTGAGACCAGATCAGACCGTTGAGTTCGGGCGCACCGTTGGATGCTTGACGCCTGGGGGCGTGGAGTGCGAAGCATCGCCGAACCGCGCGGGGGTGAGATCCGACCGTTGGATGAGCGAGCGGTCTGGATCTTGCCGCGTGTCGCGTCGGGATTGGCTGCGCATCGTCGCTGACGCCACAGCCTGCGTCACCCGGTGCATGAGCACAGTGCTGCCAGTCCACGGTGGACCAGAGCCGAACCGTGGACCCAGCCCATGAACCGAAGCAACGTGGCGGCACTAGAGGCTGCCACGTGTCGTGCTGACGTCATCGCTGACGTCATAAATATGTTATATATAAAAATATTTTGACCGAAATTCTTTTATGTGCTGACGTCATCATGATGCAATGCTGACGTCATAAATGCGAATTTTCAGTATAAAAATAATTGGGAAAAATCGGATTTCTTAATTTCTGTATTTTCAGATTTTATTCAAACTTCAAATGACTATAACTTTTGCATTTTAACTCGGATTTGGGTGATTCAAATTTCTAAAAATTCATAAAATTATGATCTATTTAATGATGAATTTTATTTGAATTTTTGAGGCCATTTAGTCCTCTGTATTAGATTTTTATTGTATATTTTGTTGTCGCAGAGACGCAAATTTGCGGAAAGTTTCGAGGAAGAATTAGTCGCTCAAGATCAAGCTTCGGAACACGACCAGCAACTCTTTGAAGGCAAGTGATGCTTTGATCATTTTGATCCCAGGTTTTTAAAATGTAGTTTATGCTTTGAAACTATGCATGCTTATTTATTTAAAATGAATTTAAATGGATTTGGGATAATGTAGTTAATCAACCCATTTTGTTATGCCACCTTGAATTATTAATTGTATGCCCTAAATCTTTGTCACCCTAAGTTTGATTATATTAGTTGGATGTTAATATTGTGCCAACACGGAGGCTAGACCGTGAGTAGATGCTTAGCCTTGCAACGAGTCATGAATGATCTTTCGTAAAAATGCTACAAAATTGACTAATGGAATATTGAATGTATTTTGGAAGTGGTGTGATGATGCCACATGATGATATGGAAGTATGGTGACTGTGTAGTTCCATATTGATGTTGAGTTATTTTGGCATGTGTTGCACAATAATCAAGCTGGGTGGAAATGATTTAGGCTGGGGCAAGTGGCAGAGAGGTGTGCCGTGTGAGCTGTGTGGCATTGGGTTGATGAGTGTTGTGAGTCTGTGTGCCACAATGGGTCTGTGTGCCACTATTGAGTGTTGGAAGTCTTGCCTTGGTCAGTTAAGGACTTCACCTTGCAAGCCTTTGATCTGAGTCACCCGTACAACCACATGTCTGATATGGGACAGACCTAGTTGACTAGGGTTCTGATATCTTTCCTCTGATACCTCGGGGTGACAGACACGGGGGTATATCTGTATGGGGAGCGCACGTGCTACGGCTTGGTGCCCATCCAACGGTGATTGGCCGGTCCTATACTTGGCTCTGTGTGAGGAAGTGATAGTGAAGGCAAGACCGGAGAGGTTCTTTGGTTAAGGTAGAGGTTCCTGAAAAGCTTTGTTGCGGACAATCACCTGTGTGGTGAGCGGCTGTATCTTGTGGGTAAAGTGTACAACCTCTGCAGAGTGTCAAAACTATTCGAATAGCCGCGCTCGCGGTATTGAGCATTGCTCGGGGATTACAGTCAAGGGGTAGATTTTCATAAACAAAATGTGGGAAGGGTGGCTGTGTGCCAAGTGTTAAAAATGAACTGTTAAGGCTGTGTGCCGAGAATCTTCGAGGAAAAACCATTTGAAGAAATTAGTATTACTTATAACTGTTCCAATGCTTTAATCTAATTAAGATATTGGTTTAAAATTGCTGTTTGATGCAAAAGAACCATTTAAGCCAACCCTTTGGAATAAGCTTTGCATGTAGTAATAGCTTGCATTCATGCATTACTTGTTGAGTGCCTTGTGTACTCATCCCACCTTGCTTATCAAACCCAACATCAGTGGAGGAGTCTACACCAGCATGGGAGGAAGAGTACATTGAGGACCCGAGCAACTAGGGGGCAAGCCCAGTCGGTTGCCTGTGGCAAGATGAAGGCTTCCTCGACATTTGTTTATGTTCCGCTGCTATTTCTTTTTCTCTGAATAATGTAAGCCCCGTGTGGCTGTCTTATCTGTAAGGAGACCATAAGGTCGTACAACTCGGTTTATATACATGTTTGCACTAATTATTCTTATATCTTCGTGAATGTCTGTGATGTGCAACCCTATATGACTGTGTGTGCTAGTGTGATCCTGGACTGGCACAGAATACACAGAGGGTCCGGATCTGCAGGTTCGGGTCCCGACAATAGGCTGACATGGTTAATTTGCATAACAACATTTGTAAAAGAATAACATAAATAGATTGAAAGACAGTAAAACACATAATAACAATACTACATTTTCAATTTTTTTTCCAATAACCAACTCATAACCTTATTCCACGTTTCAACCTCCATACCCACATTTGTTTTTAATGAAATCTAATCCTTGACTGTAATCACCGAGCAATGCTCAATACTGCAAGCACGGCTATCCGAATAGGTTTTACACTCCGCAGAGGTTATACACTTTACCCACAAGATACAACCATACACCACAAAGGCGAGTGATTGTAACAAAGCCTTTCCAATTCCTATCTAAACCCAGTACTATCCGCTAAGGTTTAATCACTGGTGGGACTAGTTACCATATCCAGGGCCCCCCTCTAGCGCCATGTGAGCACACCCGTGCGAGGACTAGTTACCACTACCCGGGCCTCACCCCACCATAAATAGTACAAAAGTTTAGACTCAAAAAATTAATCAGCTAGATCTATCCCACAACAGACATGTGATTGTATGAATGACTCAGTTCAAATTCTTGCAAGGTTAAGTCCTTAATTGACCAAAGAAAGACTAACTAAAAATCATCATAACCATGAACCAACCATTATCATAAAAAGCAATGCGATCGCCCATGTGCCACATTGGCTCACCACAAATACATGCCACCCGGTTGATTACCATGCACCACGTGCCATCAACAACAATAACAACATTGTGTGATAACACCCGACACACAATTTAATAAACATGTTCCATAATCATTAAGCAAGATTAACCACTATTACATAAAATGATGACTCGTTGCACGACTAAGCATTCTACTTGCGGTCTAACTAACCACATTGGCAATTATAGCTACCAATTAGTATTAAACCATTCTAGGGTGACAAATGAGATACGACATAAGACATGACAAGTGTCGGGACCCGAATCTGCAAATCCGGACCCTCTGTGTATTCTGTGCCAGTCCAGGATCACGCTAGCACACACAGTCATACAGGGTTGCACATCACAGACATTCACAAGGATATAAGAATAAATAGTGCAAACATGTATATAAAACGAGTTGTACAACCTTATGGTCTCCTTACGGATAAGTCGACCACGCAGGCTTACATTATTCAAAACAAAGAAATAGCAATGAACATAAAAAGTCGTAAGCATCCATCTTGCCACAGCAACCGGTGGCTTGCCCCTAGTTGCTCGTGTCCTCGACGTACTCCTCCTCCCATCTTGGTGTAGTCTCCTCCACCGATGTTGGGGTTGATAAGCAAGGTGGGGTGAGTACACAAGGCACTCAACAAGTAATGCACAGAATGCAGCACTATTACTATATGCAAAGCTTATTCCAATGGATTGGCTTAATTGATCCTTTTTGCATCAAGCAGCATTTTTAAACTAGTATCTTGTTTAGATTAAAGCAGTGAAACAGATATAAGTAATACTAATTTCAAATGGTTTTTCTTCGAAGATTCTCGGCACACAGCCTTATTAGTTCATTTCCAACACTGGCACACAGCCACCCTTCCATGTTTTGTTTATGAAAAACTACCCCTTGACTGTAATCCCCGAGCAATGCTCAATACCGTGAGCACGGCTATTCGAATAGTTTTGACACTCTGCAGAGGTTGTACACTTTACCCACAAGATACAGCCGCTCACCACACAGGTGATTGTCCGCAACAAAGCTTTTCAGGAACTTCTACCTTAACCAAAGAACCTCTCCGGTATTGCCTTCACTATCACTTCCCTCACACAGAGCCGAAGTATAGGACCGGCCAATCAC
Source organism: Otatea glauca (assembly GCA_036346275.1). NCBI lineage: Eukaryota > Viridiplantae > Streptophyta > Magnoliopsida > Poales > Poaceae > Otatea > Otatea glauca. The sequence continues at coordinate 9,820,985 of CM070717.1, read as the reverse complement.
CGTTGGATGGGCACCAAGCCGTAGCACGTGCACGCTCCCCATACAGATACACCTCGTATCGTCACCCCGAGTATCGGAGGAAAGATATCGAACCCTAGTCAACTAGGTCTGTCCCATGTCGGACATGTGGTTGTACGGGTGACTCAGATCAAAGGCTTGCAAGGTGAAGTCCTTAATCCACCAAGGCAAGACTTTCAACACTCAACGATGGCACACGGCCCAATGTGGCACAGAGACACATCACTCAACAACCCAATGCCACACAGCCCACTGCACACACCTCTTGCCACTTGCCCTAGATCTAAATCATTTTCCACCCGGTTGATTATTGTGCAACACATGCCAATAACTCAATATCGATGCGGAACCACACAGTTCTTTGTACCTCAATCTCAACATGTGGCATCATCACACCACTTTTCAAAATACATTCAATATGTCTTTAATCAATATTGTAGCATTTTTCCGAAAGATTATTCATGATTCGTTGCAAGGCTAAGCATCTACTCACGGTCTAGCCTCCGTGTTGGCACAATATTAACATCCAACTAATATAATCGAACTTAGGGTGACAATGATCTAGGCATACAATTAATAATTCAAGGTGGCATAACAAAATGGGTTGATTAACTACATTATCCCAAATTAATTTAAATTCATTTTAAATAATTAGCATGCATAGTTTCAAAGCATAAATTACATTTTAAAATCTGGGATCAAAATGATCAAAGCATCACTTGCCTTCAAAGAGTTGCTGGTCGTGTTCAAGCTTGGTCTTGAGCGACTAATTCTTCCTCGAAACTTCCGGCAAATTTACGTCTCACGCGTACAAACAAAGTATACAATAAATAGCCAATACAGAAGACTATATGTCCTCAAAATTCAAATAAAATTCACCAATAAATAGCTCACAATTTTATGAATTTTTAGAAATTTGAATCACCCAAATCCGAGTTAAAATGCAAAAGTTATAGTCATTTGAAGTTTGAATAAAATCGAAAATACGTAAATTAAGAAAATCCGATTTTTCTGAATTATTTTTATACTGAAATTCACATTTATGACGTCAGCATGCCTCATGATGACGTCAGCACCGAAATAAATTTCGTCGAAATATTTTATATATGAAAATATTTATGGCGTCGGCGATAGCGTCAAGAAGACACGCGGCACGCCTGCAGGCGCCACGTCGCTCTGGTCTATGGACTGAGTCTACGGGTTGGCTCTGGTCCACCGTGGACCGGAGGCACTGTGCGCGTGCACCGGGTGACGCAACCCTTGGCGTCAGCGACGGCGCGCAGCCAATCCCGACGCGACACGCGGCAGGATCCAGACCGCTCGCTCAACCAACGGTCGGATCTCACCCCCGCGCGGTTCGGCGACGCTTCGTACTCCACGCCCCACGCGCCACGCATCCAGCGGTGCGCGTAAACCAACGGTTGGATCTGGTCTCTCCCTCGATCAACGCGCAGCGCGGCCAAGACGGGATTCGATGGGGGTGCGGCGTCATCTCCGCCGCACGTTCAAATTTGAACGGCGCGGATCCTAGGACAAAACCAGATCTGAACTCAACCGTTCAGATCCGATCCAACGGCTCAGGTTACCAGAGCTGTTTACTATTCAAGGCGCGACGTGGCTCAATCTTACGCGTTCACTAACGATCCAACGGCTAAGACTAAAACATATCGCAGACATTAGATCTAATCCAAGCCGTTCGTTCTAGATCTAACGATCAAGATTTAGCTAACGTGTAAACCTTGGGGTTAATCCAGACCGTCCATAACAGATCTAACGGCACAGATACAAACTAAATGTATGCAGAGAAGGGCGACGTGGCACGATCCTTACCCCTCCTTGCAGATCCGACGGTCAACGATGCTCGAGTCCGACGATGGCGTCTTGGCGGTGCAAGCTTGCCGAGATGAGGAAGATGATGTAGTCGGCGGCGTTTGGTGGCTCCCGGCGAGAAGATCTAGCGATTCGACGCGGCTCGCCGGCGGTGCTCGTGACTCGGCGACGGCAGGAGTGGACCGGCGGCGAAGCAAACGTCGGAGAACCGTGGCGGCGCAGGGGAACAACTACGGCGAGCTTTTGTGAGCAACCGGAAGCGTTTCGGGAGGCGTGCGCTAGGGCTACAGACGCGTCTAGGAGTGCGCGTCACGCTGGTGGCGCGGCGCACTAAATAGCGCCTCGGCGTCGCGCGAAATCTTGGCGAAATGGCGGACATGCAGCGCCATTGCTCGGCGATCTCGCGAGGAAGAAAGCGACGTGGCGAAATCCGGGCATTCACGCGCGGCGATCCAACGGCGAAACGGCGGGGTGACGTGATGATTCCTCGATCGCACGATGTTGATCCAACAGGCAAAACGCGGCGGCGGCTAGGGTTTGGCGGTGGGCTGCGTGGGCGACGCGAGCGGGGCCTCGACGCGATCTTGGGCGGTCCAACGATTCGGCCAGACACTATTCCGGATTTTAAATCCTTTTGAATAAAAATAATTCTAGAAATTCAATTAAATTATTTGGGGCTTTTAAAATAGCAGAAAAATTCTAGAAAAATTCAGAAAATACTTTGAGATATTTGGAACTTAATTAAAATATTTGTAATAAAACTTTGCAAAACTTTTCCATTATTTAATTGTTTTCAAGGAAGGCTATATTTGAATAATTCCAAATAAATTTTAAATAAATTCCCAAAAACTCACAAAAATAAAAAATACTCCAAAATTTAAATTAGAGCAAAAATTAGGGTGTTACAAACCTCCCCTTAATGAATCTCGTCCCGAGATTGAGTATCATCTATAGAAAGCAGAGTTAGGAACTCCTTCTTGAGATCTTCTTCACGTTCCCACGTTGCTTCACTTTCCGAATGGTTGCTCCACTGAACTCTGCAGAAACGCGTTGACTTGTTCCTTGTCTCTCTGTCCATTACGTCCAGAATCTTCATTGGATGTTCTTTGTAAGTCGATCTTCTTGCGGCTCAATTGCCTCCAAAGGTGTTTGCTCTTGGTGCTCAAGACACTTCTTGATTGAGACACATGGAATACGTCATGCACTCCGCCAAAGGCTGCGGTAACTCCAATTGATACGCAACTTCACCTCTACGGCTCAAGATTTTGAATGGTCCGACATATCTGGTGCGAGCTTCTTTTGCATGGAACCTTCGACTCCTTTGAGTGGTGTTACTCTAAGATACACAAAATCTTGGGTTCAAAGCTTAGTTCCTGCGACGGTTGTCAAGCATAACTCTTTTACTGGATTGTGCAATCTTCAATCTTTCTGACCGAGGTGATCTGTGCTTCCGCTTCTGAAGAATGTCAGTCCAGAAAACATGTCGTCACTTTGTCTCATTCCAATTCAATGGTGTTCGACAGACCTACCATCTGAGCTTCAAATGGAGACATTTGTAAGCTCGCTTGATAATATTGTTGTAACTAAACTCAAAGCATAAGGCAAACACTTGTCCCATGAAGTGGAATATGCTAAGGCACATGCCCTCAACATATCCTCCAATATCGATTGACTCTCTCGGTTTGTCCATCCATGCGGATGGTATCTTTCAGTCTTGAAGTTCAAACGAGTCCCCATTGCTTCATGAAGCTTACCCGAATCTGGAGGTAAATTGGGTACCTCTGTCCGACACTATCTTTTCGGCACTCCATGTAAACAGACAATTCTGGACATATAAAGTTACGCTAACCGGTCTCGGAATAAGTGGTCTTCTTGGTATGAAATGTGCCACCTTAGTTAAACGATCTACTATGACCCATATGGAATCATATCCACTTTGCGTTACGGGCAATCCGTTATAAAATCCATACCAATTTCCTCCCATTTCCATTCGGTATCTTTAAGGGTTGTAATAGCCTGCTGGCCTTTGGTGCATAGCTTTGACCCTTTGGCATATGTCACATAATGCAACGATTCGCGACTTCTCGTTTCATGCTTGGCCACCAAAATTTTTCCTTCAAATCTTGATACATTTTCGCACTTCTGGATGAATTGAGTACTTGAGTCATGGGCCTCTCCCAAAATTAATCGCTTCAACTCCTTTTTGTTCGGCACACAAATGCGCCCTTTAAACCACATAGTACCTTGTTCATCCAGCTTTAAAATCTTTTGCTTTGCCTTCATCCATTTTGCCCTTAATTCTTTTGATCTTATCATCATCTTTACGCCTTCCCCGATCCGATCTTCCAGGTAGGTCTTACTTCCAAGGTTACTAGGAATCCTTTTGGTACCATTTCCAATTCTAGTTTCGAAATCCCTACACAATTCGCTGACTTGTTTCCAACAAAGATATTTACACTGTGGTTCTTTCTCTCAGCGCTCGCCACCACGTTGGCTTTCCCGGGTGGTAGTGAATTCCACATTATAATCCTTGATTAACTCTAACCATCTTCTTTGCCTCATATTTAGGTCACTTGTGTGAAAATATACTTAAGGCTTTTATGATCGATATATACTTCACATCTATTTCCGATGAGATGATGACGCCATATTTTTAGTGCATGCACTACGGCACTAATTCTAAATCATGAGTCGGATAGTTCTCCTCATGTGGTCTCAATTGCCTCGATGCATAGGCAATTACCTTCCTATTTTGCATCAACACGCATCCCAATCCTCGACGCGATGCATCACAATAAATGTCAAAGTCTTGGTGAGCGTCTGGTAAAACTAATACAGTGCCGATGTTAACCTCCTTTTCAATTCTCAAAACTCTTCTCACACTCGGTGTCCATAAAATTTCTTTTCTTTTTTCAACAATTGCGTAAGAGGTCTCGCAATCGTAGAGAATCCTTCAATGAATCGACGGTAATACCCCGCCATTCCAAGGAAACTACGGATTTGGGTTACCGTCTTCGGCTGTTCCCAATGTAAAACCGTTTCCACTTTCTTTGGATCTCTGACAACTCCTTACTGTCATTATGTGTCCAAGAAATTCCACCTTATCTTTCGTAAATCACATTTGCTAAATTTCGCAAACAATCGTTGTTCCTCAACTTTTCAAGGACTAGCCTCAAGTGCTCGGCGTGCTCTTCTCTCGTCTTGGAATAGATAAGGATGTCATCTATGAATACGACGACGAACTTATCCAAGTTTTCCATAAAAACCTTATTCATTAAGTTCATGAAATATCTTTGGTGCATTTGTCGGACCAAAAGACATCTTTGTAAACTCAGAGTGTCCATATCTTGACGAAAATGCGCTTCTTGAATATCCTCGATCGGATCTTGGTGATGGTATCTCGATCGAAGATCAATTTTGGAGAATACTCCTGCTCCTCTCAAGCGGTCAAACAAATCATCGATCCTGGTAGCGGATACTTATTCTTTATCGTCACATCATTGAGTGCACGATAGTCTATACACATCCTGAAACTTCCGTCCTTCTTCTTAACGAATAAGACAGTGCTCCCCATGGCGATGAACTAGGTCTTATAAATCCCTTTCCAATAGCTTCTTCAATTTGCTTCTTCATTTCCACCAATTCCTCTGTGGACATCCTGTAAGGTCTCTTAGCTATTGAGCTGTCCTCGAACTAGTTCTATCACGAACTCGATATCTCTATCTGGCGGCATTCCGTAAATCTTCGGGAAAACATCCGGATATTCATTGACTATGGAGACTTCCTCTGTCGTGTGATCTTCATCTTTGTTGACCATCAATTGTCCATCTTGTCATGGTTTCGCTTCAAACTCAATTTTCTTTCCATCCGGCTCTCGACCGATATGACTCTTTTCCATGATCCAATATCGCCTTGTGATCGTTAACCAATCCATTCCTGTGATAACATCCAAGGTTTGGGTATTAAGGACGATTAAGTTCGCTAGGAACTCAACTCCATTAATTATTATTCCTACCCCAGAACATCCTACTTTAGATCGGAGTTCTGATCCAGGGGATTGGACTATGAGCACACATTTAAGATTCACTATTTCCATATCATTTTGAACAGCAAAATCTCGGGAAATAAAAGAATGCGAAGCTCCGGAATCAAATAAAACAGTAGCTGGTACTGAGTTTACTAGGAACTTACCCAGTACAACGTCCGAGGCGTTCTGGACTTCATCTGCTGTGATGTGGTTGACTCTGCCTCGTGCAGTTCCTTGGGATGGAGTCGGCTTTGTTGATGCCCCATGGTTCATGATTAGTGCGGAGTCCTTGCGGTGTGTTCCCGTGTTAAAGCGAACCGGGTGACACCTCCTTCTTAGGGCGATTGTTGGCAAATGCCCCATTTCATTGCAATGATAGCAACGCGTCTTCCCACGGCCCGAGAGGTTCCTCCGATGCATGCTATAGTTCTGGCCGAGTCTGAACATTTTGACCCATCGGGCGATTTGCCGCGGTGGTGCTCATCATTGCCTCTAGGTTGGTACGAATGATTGTTGGGTGCCGTCCTCTGCCTCTGCTGCCCCGACGACCTCCTTGTTGCGCCATTCTGCGCTTCTGTTGTCATCCAACTCTCGGCGCTTGTCCTCTAAGATCGTGGCTTTGTTAACTAACTCTTGAAAGTCGTGGAATGTGTGGGTGATCGGTCCACTGCAACCTCGCATTCAATCCCTTCATGAAGCGGGATTGTCGGCCTTATCCGTAGCCACGTCCTGCAGTGCGTAGCGTGCGCTTGGGTGAACTTGTTCGTAATCGCCACCGATCGCCGCCTTGCTTGAGGCTTGGAACTCCTCCTTTTAAGATCCATGATACCCTCGGGTACATGGTAATCGACGGAAGGCCGAGGTGAATTCCTCCCATGTGATACTCATGGTCCTCATGAGTCGCGCAGGTTTTCCCACCATTCTCGCGGCAGTCCCTTCGAGTTGATGAGAGGCATAGAGTACCCTCTCATGTCCTACACATTGGGTAATGTGCGCTTCCTTTCAATTGTCCTTAGCCAATCGTCCGCCTCCGGTGGATTGGCGTTGCTCGAGAAGGTAGGTGGACGGGTTCTCATAAACTCCGACAACCGTGAGTAGGGGTGTGGTCCATGGTTGCCCCTGTGTTGAACATTCGCAGCAGCTTGATTGGATATCTGCGCATGGTTTGAACCATCGTGGTCATGAGTTGAGTGCAGGCTGTCAAAAGGCTCCTGTGTTCGCGATATCGACTGCGGTGGTTGAGGAATCGCTCTTCATTCGGTTGTCCGTCAGTTAGCTCCACTTCACTGGCTCCAACATTTCCACGAGTCCTCACCATCTTGCAAGCTTCCATGGTTAAGAAAAGAAGAAAGCATAGACGAGTAAAAGAACTTATGTGGGGAAACAGTGTAACTTAAATTATTTAGCCAATTTATTGATATAATATAAAGCAAGATGGTTGTTCACAAGTGCCTAAGGGCAATGCAACACATACGTGACACTCACAACCAAAAGTAAGTAAGCAAACATAGGAATCCATGACAACTCACACCTAAGGGTGACTCAAGCAAAGACGCGACTCGAGATATTCGAGTCTCGACACTACACTCTACTACACTCGATCACTCATCGAGCCAACCCGGCCGCGGCTTCCCGAGCGTACACCGTAGTCTTTGTGGCATTGAGGCGAATCGGTCCGTGACCATCTTGCGGCGGGTGCAAAAGACCCCATCGACTCTGCTGGTCCGGGGCTGCTGCTCTGCAGATCGGGCGCCTCTCCCCTCCTCGAATCTGGATCATGTAACTCCGGGATGGTTCGGGCTCGGGTCCATATAGAGCCATCTCCAACTCCCGGATCTTACGTATGGCATGAGCTAAGTTCTCCGGTGTTGGGTTCTTGCCTCTATAACCTCGTCGCGGGTCCTCTGCAGCTCCGGACTATCTCGCCCAAGGCGTCCTCTGGCGATGACGATCTCGCCGGTGGGTGATCGAGCGTCCTCCTCCACGAGCTCCATCCTGTTGTATCGACTGTCGCGACGCGGATGGTGGCGGAAGACGGTGCCCTCTAACTCTGCGGAGTAAGTGCGGGCAATTTGCCGCATCGCCTGACGCGACGTCTCCTGAATCCCGGCCTCGAAAGAAGACCTCCCGGCGGTGATGTAGATAGGACGACTCGCCTCGTCCTCTCCCGAGCATACATCGTGATCTTGACGCCCCAGCGATGTCAAGTCCTGCCTGCGTCACCAAGTCCCTCGATGCTGGTCGGTCAAAACCTCCAAGCAATCGCATCATACGCCATAACTCCGCGGCGTATCCTCCGGTTCGCTCTCCATAGGTATGGATCATCCTCATCTGCCAAAACAAACCTTGTTTAAATTAAATAGAGAATAATAAAAATTCAGCATAGGTATGAATAAGGGAGAAGAGATAAGTCGAGATTTCTTTGACATTCTTGCTCAAGTTGATTAGGTCTTTAGAAAATAGTTTTCACCCTCCTAGGCACAACCAAACTAAGGTCAAGGCCTCTGATCAGCTGCTCTGATACCACCTCTGCCGGGACCCGAATCGCAAATCCGGACCCTCTGTGTATTACGTGCTATCCCAGATCACGCTTAGCACACACAGTCATACAGGGTTGCACATCACAGACATTCACAAGGATATAAGAATAAATAGTGCAAACATGTATATAAAACGAGTTGTACAACCTTATGGTCTCCTTACAGATAAGTCAGCCACGCAGGGCTTACATTATTCAAAACAAAGAAATAGCAATGAACATAAAAAGTCGTAAGCATCCATCTTGCCACAGGCAACCGATTGGGCTTGCCCCTAGTTGCTCGTGTCCTCGACGTACTCCTCCTCCCATACCGTGTAGTCTCCTCCACCGATGTTGGGGTTGATAAGCAAGGTGGGGTGAGTACACAAGGCACTCAACAAGTAATGCATGAATGCAAGACTATTACTATATGCAAAGCTTATTCCAATGGATTGGCTTAATTGATCCTTTTGCATCAAGCAGCATTTTTAAACTAGTATCTTGTTTAGATTAAAGCAAATGAAGCAGATATAAGTAATACTAATTTCAAATGGTTTTTCTTGAAGATTCTCGGCACATGACCTTATTAGTTCATTTCCAACAACGCACACACCACCCTTCCATGTTTTGTTTATGAAAAACTACCCTTGACTGTAATCCCGAGCAATGCTCAATACCGTGAGCACGGCTATTGAATAGTTTTGACACTCTGCAGAGGTTGTACACTTTACCCACAAGATCTGACCGCTCACCACACATGTGATTGTCCGCAACAAAGCTTTTCAGAACTTCTACCTTAACTAAAGAACCTCTCCAGATTGCCTTCACTATCACTTCCCTCACAGAGCCAAGTATAGGACCGGCCAATCACCGTTGGATGGGCACCAAGCCGTAGCAGTGCACGCTCCCCATACAGATACACCCCTGTCTTGTCACCCCGAGGTATCGGAGGAAAGATATCGTAACCCTAGTCAACTAGGTCCGTCCCATGTCGACATGTGGTTGTACGGTGACTCAGATCAAAGGCTTGCAAGGTGAAGTCCTTAATCGACCAAGGCAAGACTTTCAACACTCAACATGGCACACACCCAATGTGGCACACAGACTCACATCACTCAACAACCCAATGCCACACAGCCCACTGCACTGACCTCTTGCCACTTGCCCCAGTCTAAATCATTTTCCACCCAGTTGATTATTGTGCAACACATGCCAAGAATAACTCAATATCGATGCGGAACCACACAAAGTTGTTGACCTCAATCTCAACATGTGGCATCATCACACCACTTTTCAAAATACATTCAATATGTCTTTAATCAATATTGTAGCATTTTTCCGAAAGATTATTCATGATTCGCTGTAAGGCTAAGCATCTACTCACGGCCTAGCCTCCCGTGTTGGCACAATATTAACATCCAACTAATATAATCGAACTTAGGGTGACAATGATCTAGGCATACAATTAATAATTCAAGGTGGCATAACAAAATGGGTTGATTAACTACATTATCCCAAATTAATTTAAATTCATTTTAAATAATTAGCATGCATAGTTTCAAAGCATAAATTACATTTTAAAATCTGGGATCAAAATGATCAAAGCATCACTTGCCTTCAAAGAGTTGCTGGTCGTGTTCAAGCTTGGTCTTGAGCGACTAATTCTTCCTCGAAACTTCCCAAATTTACGTCTACGCGCACAAACAAAGTATACAATAAATAGCCAATACAGAAGACTATATGTCCTCAAAATTCAAATAAAATTCACCAATAAATAGCTCACAATTTTATGAATTTTTAGAAATTTGAATCACCCAAACCGAGTTAAAATGCAAAAGTTATAGTCATTTGAAGTTTGAATAAAATCAAAATACAGAAATTAAGAAAATCCGATTTTTCTGAATTATTTTTATACTGAAATTACATTTATGACGTCAGCATGCCTCATGATGACGTCAGCACCGAAATGAATTTTCGTCGAAATATTTTTATATATGAAAATATTTATGACGTCGGCGATGACGTCAAGAAGACACGCGGCACGCCTGAGGCCGCCACGCCGCCTGTCTATGGATCGAGTCTGGGTTGGCTCGGTCCACCGTGGACCGGAGGCACCGCTTGCGCGTGCCGGGTGACGCAACCCTTGGCGTCGCACGACGGCGCGCAGCCAATCCCGACGCGACACGCGGCAGATCCGCACCGCTTCGCTCAACCAACGGTCGGATCTCACCCCGCGTTCGGCGACGCCGTACTCCACGCCCCACGCCACGCATCCAACGGTGCGCCGAAACCAACGGTTGGATCTGGTCTCTCCTCGACCAACGCGCGCACGTCGCCGCAAGACGGATTCGGCGGGTGCGCGCGTCATCTCCGCCGACGTTCAAATTTGAGCAGCGCGGATCCTAGACAAAACCGATCCGAACTCAACCGCTGAGATCCGATCCAACGGCTCCAGTTACCGAGTGTTTACTATTCAAGGCGCGACGTGGCTCAATCTTACGCGTTCACTAACGATCCAACGGCTAAGACTAAAACATATCGCAGACATTAGATCTAATCCAAGCCGTTCGTTCTAGATCTAACGATCAAGATTTAGCTAACGTGTAAACCTTGGGGTTAATCCGCACCGTCCATAACAGATCTAACGCACGTATACAAACTAAATGTAAGCGAGAGAAGGCGACGTGGCACGATCCTTACCCTCCTGCGCATCCGATGGTCAACGATGCTCGAGTCCGACGATGGCGTGCGGCGGTGCAAGCTTGCGGAGATGAGGAAGATGATGTAGTCGACGGCGTTTGGTGGCTCCCGGCGAGAAGATCTAGCGATTCGACGCGGCTCGCCGGCGGTGCTCGTGACTCGGCGGCGCGCAGAGTGGACCGCGGCGGCAAGCGTCGGAGAACCGTGGCGGCGCAGGGAACAACTACGGCGAGCTTTTGTGAGCAACCGGAAGCGTTCGGGGCGTGCGCTAGGGCTACAGACGCGTTTAGGAGTGCGCGTCACGCGGTAGCGTGGCGCACTAAATAGCGCCTCGGCGCGGCGCGAAATCTTCGGCGAAATGGCGGACATGCAGGCGGCCATTGCTCCGGCGATCTCGCGAGGAAGAAACGACGTGGCGAAATCCCGGGCATTCACGCGCAGCGATCCAACGGCGAACAATGGGTGACGTGATGATTCCCTGATCGCACGATGTTGATCCAACGGGCGAAACGCGGCGGCGGCTAGGGTTTCGGCGGGTGGGCTGCGTGGGCCGGCGACGCGAGCTGGGCCTCGGCACAGTACTGGGCCGGTCCAACGATTCGGCCCAGACACTATTCCGGGATTTTTAAATCCTTTTCGAATAAAAATAATTCTAGAAATTCAATTAAATTATTTGGGGCTTTTAAAATAGCAGAAAAATTCTAGAAAAATTCCAGAAAATACTTTGAGATATTTGGAACTTAATTAAAATATTTGTAATAAAACTTTGCAAAAACTTTTCCATTATTTAATTGTTTTCAAGGAAGGCTATATTTGAATAATTCCAAATAAATTTTAAATAAATTCCCAAAAACTCACAAAAATAAAAAAATACTCCAAAATTTAAATTAGAGCAAAAATTAGGGTGTTACAACAAGGTGGATGCAACTCAAAGTGGATAATAACTAATCCCAATATATTTGAAACAATGATACTTGAATTAATATGCAATACTTTGAAACAATATAATATTTAAAGCATAGGTTCAACATGATCAAAGCACAACTTGCCTTCAAATAGCTCTGACTCCTAATCTGGACCTTGCTCGGGTGCTGCCTCCTCAACCACAAACTCATGGGCAACTCGACGTCTACGCGTAACAAGTGAGAAAGCAATAAATTACAATTACATAGAGCAATATCAACTCCAAAAATTAAATAAAATTCACCATTAACTAGAGCATGATTTTACAAATTTTTAAAAACTAGAATCACCTTAATCGGAGTTCAAATGCAAAAGATATAGCTATTCAAAGTTTGAAAATAAAAGATAATTTTGAAAAATAGAAAAACCGAATTAACCGAATTACTTCTACCCTAGAAAATAGCATTTATGACGTCACGCTGACATCAGCACCGAATATGATTTTTGGCTAATTATTTTTCTAAAGAAACATGATTTATGATGTCACGTTGACGTTAGCGGACACGTGGCTCAATTAGAAGGTGACACGCATCACTAGCGCATGGACTCGGTCCACAGTTAGGCCTTGGTCCACCACAGGCCCAGCGCATGGTGCCTCAGCTATGGCACCCAACACGTGGTTGGTCACGGCGCCGGTGCGATCTGGTGTGCACAGATGCTATTGGACGGCTACGAACATGGAATACGTGGCGACACTTCGGCCACATGATCTAGATTCGACGGCTACCTTAATCGATGCAGATCACATGTGACGCGGCGACGTGCCATGATCCCGACCGATGGTTGAAGATTCGACAGTCCTCGAGCTCCTCGACGCTAATGGCGGCATAGCGACGAAGTCTTCACCGGACTTGGGGACGATGACCACGGTGACGGAGTTTCGAGGCTTCTCTGGCAAAATGGAAGGATGGAAACGGTGTGTCTCGGCGCGGAGAAGCAAATGGCGGCCTTGACAATGGCGGGGGCTTCAGCGAGCTCGCACAGGTGGACAAGGGTGTCTCGACATGCGCAACAGGGCCAGAAGATACGGCCGGGGTGAAGATCTCAATGGCAGAGGTGGCGCTTCAAATAGCGGCCTCGAATCCTCGAATCTTGCTCGAAACAAGGTTCGCTCGAATACGGCGGTAGAATCCGACGAAAATTCGGATGAGTGATCTGGTGGCATCGCAGATGTCCACGCGGTAGCGATCGACGGCTTGAAACACGTGGGCGATGCGAAGAAGGCACGGCCGTTGGATCTCGATCCGACGGTCATGATCCTATGGTTTTGGCAGCGCAGGCCACGTGGACAGGCGTGGCTGTGCTGCAGCGCGGACTAATGGGTCGGACCGATGGGTTTCGGTCCAACGCTATTCACCCGATTTTTAAAATGATTTCGAATTAAAATAATTCAGATAAATAGATAAAGCGAAAATACATAGCAAAAATACCAGGAAAAATCTGAAAAATTTTCAAAAAATACTTTGGGACATTTGGAAATCAAATAAAATATTTTGAACAAACGATCATTAATACTTTTCTCTAAATAATTAATAGATAACAAAAGGTTTTATTCAAAATCCCAAAATGAATTAATTAAAACCTCAAAAATTCAATAACAAAGAAAAATCATATTAAATCCAATAAAAGCAAAATTTGGGATGTTACATAAGTAGAGGGTAATTTTCCTTCGAAACAACAAAAGGTCTGAGCTAGAGCCATGAATCTGGTAGAATCCACATTGATTGGGTACATGGATTATTTTTGGTAGTTTACTTTGAGCCAGTTGATGCAGCGAAAGTTTGAAGTAGACTTTTCAGACATAAGAGTTGCCTGGAACATGCTGGCATGACAAGAAGTGTGTCATCAGCATACTGAATAATTGGGTAGTCGGAGTTGGCATAATTAGGGATGGGAGTTTGAATGATGCCAATCTGGGCTGCTTTGTTCACAATGCACTGGAGAAGATTTGTAGCTAGAACAAATAAAAGCAGGGATAGAGGGTCTCCCTGTCTTACCCCCTTTTACAATTGAATTGTTTGCTTGGAATTCCATTTAGTAAAACCGAAGCCTGCGCTGACGAGAGAATCAGCTTTATCCATGTTATCCATTTTCGTTGAATGCCTCTTTGTGTCATCATGTCTATAATGACGGAATGCTCAATCATGTCAAAAGCCTTTTCAAAGTCAAGCTTTATAATCACACACTATCTTGCGTTCTGATGGCATTGATGGATATATTCAAAGGCCCAGGCAATGCAATCTTAAAAAAGTTCTTGTTTTGATAAATCCATATCGATTTAGGTGTACTAACCGAAGGATAACATTATGTAATCTGTTGGCATGGATCTTTATAATGAGCTTGAGGCCTGAATTGATCAGAGAAATTTTCCTGTAGTCACTAACCTTCTAGGGGGTGCTTTCTTTGGGATGAGCATTATGAAAGAACCATTTATAAGGTGAATGTTAATGTTCTTCGAGTAGAACTGATCGCAAAGGGAGTAGTATAGTCTATTGCAATGATGTGGCAGCATTTTTTGAAAAACATAACGTTGAAACCATCTAGTCCTGGTTCTTGTCAAGAGGAAGAAATATCAACGCCATCATCGGTCTGGAGATGAGCAATTTTGTTCCTTCTGTGTCTGTCAGTTGACACAGAGTGAAAGAATTTAGTGTTTTTATGTCCAAGCTTCATCCATCTGATGGTGTTTCTTTTTTTTCCAGTATAGTTATTTGTATTGAAGCAATCTGTTGAGCTGATTTTTGATGATCGATCTGAAGTTTTGTTCTGTGCGGAAGAGAGTCCTTTTGTCTTCGATGTCATCGAGGAGAAGAATGATAGCCTTACAGTGCTTGATGAGATTGAAAAGCTAAGATAGCTATTTACTCTAGTCCTTTAGATGTCTTCTGAGATTATTAAGCTCTATGGTGATTCTTTTAGGTACATCAGATTCATTTATCTGTAAATTCCACGAGTGATGCACTATCTCGAAGAAGCCTGGGTGTTCTGGCCAGAAGTTTTCAAATCTAAATAAATTTGCTTTGGAATGCCCGATTCAATGGTAATGAGGCAAGGGAGTGATCTGATACATTTTTTGCTAAAGCCAACACAGAGGTATTAGAGAAGATAGAGGTCCAATCTAGAGAAGTAAAAAACTAGTTCAGTTGCTGCAACAATGGGTCTTGTTGCATATTGCTCCAAGTGAAATTACGACCTTTTAAGGGAAGTTCAATGAGACCAAGAGCATTGATGATGCTATTAAAGAGCAAATTGTCTAGGATGTTTCCACCTGGTTTGTTTCTGTTATGAGCTAAATGAAAGAAATTAAAGTCCCCCATGAAAATCCAGTTGACATTAGGGAGAAGATCAATTTGAGAGAACCAGGTGATGAACTCCTATCTAGCAGGACTAGAACAGGGGCCGTAAATATATTTGAAAGGGTCCAAGATTGATTATCATAACTGGATGTGAATGTAATAGTGATGGCAAAAGCTTGCGCCAGACCAAGCTGTCAAAATACGCCTAGAAGTGCCCACAGATGGCAAGTAAGTGAACCATAATTTGAGGGAAGAGTGTTGAATGAACTCTTTTTTGGTTTCCTGAATACAGACTATTGAGCAGTTGGTCTCATTGACCTTATCCCTTAGAGCTCTCAACTTTTCATCCAAATTCATACCTCTGACATTCCAGCGTAGGATGTTGATGTTTTTGTTAGTGTTTGTCATGACGAGGACAAATAGCAATAATGAGGTAGCTTCTGGACTCCAAGGGCCAGATGACGAAGGTGGTTCTTTTGGTAGTATCATAGATAAAAATGCAAAGAACTAGAAGATTTACAACAAAACAATTAGAGACAAGGTTTGAGAGACAATAGAGAAATAAGCAGAGATTATAATGACAGAGAGCATTGTTTGACCCCAAAAGAATAACAAAGTTTAGACAAAAGTGATACATATTCCCATGCAGATGAGAGATAGCCCTTGTAGATGTTGGAGTTACAAGACCTATCTGTATCCCTATTGTTGAGTTGGTTGCCATCATTGTCTTCAGGGTCTTTGAGAAGCTTATCCACCGAGACTTTAGGAGTAGGAACACCACACAAGTGTGCTGCCCATTGCTGCATAATCTAAATTGGGACCTCTGGAGGTGTTAGGGATTGATCTGCTAAAGACTGATGTAGAATGTTGTTAAGATTGTGTGTGATATCATGTATAGTGACATTTGCTGGTGCTCATTTGGCAATCTTCCCTTGCGCCCTCTGTTCTGAAAAGTGCAAGTTAATCCCTTTATGAAGTTCCTTAACCCTAGGGCTGCTCCTAAGAGAATGAATGGATATTGGTGTTTTGCCCCTAGCTGGTCTTGAAGAAGATGGGGCAGTTGCTACAGTGGTGGACAATCGCACAAGTAGAGCTGTTTCAAGGCTTTCCAGACCATAAGGGTTCGATGAACTTTTGCAATTAAACTCCAAATTTGATGGAACAAATTTTTATGTGCTACTGAGACCACAAGGATTCTAAATATGCAAAAATATTTAGATGTATACTTAGATTGTATTGAATTCAAAAATGGATTAAATTTTAATGTATTCAAAATTCAAATTCATGTATCTCTTGCAAATAAATTTCAAAAATTGTGAAACAAATTTCTAAAATCTTCTAAAATCATGTGCTCTTTGGTCATATAAGAATAATTTAGTTTAGCCACTATTTGCACATGAGTTCATTATGAGATGAATCCCTCCAACTAGAAAATGCAAATAAACATGCCTAATAATAATAACGACCAAAATTTGTGAATCCAGAACTTAAACTCTTCCACAAATCATGTATTTATGTTCTGTAACAGTAAGGGAAAAGTCTAAACTCTTGTCTATAAAACTCTTGTTTAAAAATGACTAGTAGCTCACTTAAAACCTAATATCCAATAACTGTAGCAAATAACCTCCAAAAATCGCAAATCCAAATCTTAAATCTTTATAAAGTCCAGAGCACCCAATTTCTGTAATTTTATTTCAAATTTGGTATAATTTGACTTCGTTTTCCATCTTATTATTATTGCTTTGCGATGAACCACGTGTACACCCCAACGTTCCATAATCATGACCGTCGATTCTGACTTCACTACTGAAATCAATGAGCAAGGCAAGCACCCCGTTTGATAATATTAATCCAATTATTTCATTGAATTTATGTTGTTTTAGAAAATCTATCTATGCATGCGTTTAATTTCAGTAAATATCGCTATATTGTGGCTATAGGTAGAAATAGCCTAATTCATGAAACTTCCTTAATAAATGTTGACATGTGAACCTTGATAACACTAAGATAAGTTTATACATGGTATAAATGTCAATTGGGTATAATCGAGGGTATATGCATCTGCTTAGTTATGCTTTGGACTAGGCAAACAAATGGACGGTTATGCTACTTGTTTAGAGAACAATGATTTCAGACATTATAGGAATCCTGGTTCAGTTATTTTGGTATAAAAATAAAAATAAAACTATGGTTTGACGTGGGAATGATATGGCAATAGCCCGATGTGCATGGGATTTGCACGTAGTGTAGGGGAGTATTCTCACTTGGGTCAGATTAAGGACCAAACTTAGTGTTGCAAAGTCCAACAAAGATTAGTGCAACCACAATTTGCTATTATACGGTAGCCTTAATCATTAAGTTACCTAGGTCTAGCTTTGCCAAGTGGAAGGCTAAAGTAGTACGGGATTTTTCAGATGGATTGCTCGAAGGGGCGCTCTCACCGAGGTGTTGGGAATAATGTTTGTCGATACTACGGTATACACCTTACTAGAGGGAGAAGTGGGACAATGGGGTGTATAACCATTTGTCGTACAGTGATTGTACAAAAATCTACTACCACCGTAGTAAGGGTTTGTTATCATCGAGCTAGTGCAAAGTTAGGTCTAGGTGTAAGATCGACGATGCCGACTAGAGGTGGGTGAATAGGCGGCTATAAAAATTTCTTCTACAATTAATTAAAATCTTGCCTAAGTATCCTTATGTCAAAACCTAAATGATAATAGATGCGGAAGTGATAAACTAAGGTTTTGACAAGTAAAACCTAAGTCAACTAGGCTCACTAAGTACACTAACTATTTATGTCTCTAACAATAATTTGCAATCATAAATACAAGAAATCAAACCATCAATTCTATGAATATAAATTAGTTGAGTATAAATGAAGAATAGAATGCAAATCACAAGAGACAGACTGATATTTTACCGTGTTCGGAGACTTGCAGTCTACCCTAATCCACGTTGAGGCATGACCAAACCAATTTGGACTGGCTCCACGAATTGAGCACCCGCCTCAATTCTACTAATGGTAGCTCTTTCCCCCTCCGGGTAGGTGAGCTCCGAACTTCACAACTTTGACGGGCCTTCTCACAATCTTCTTAAGAAGGTCACCGTGCACGACGTCTCCACACAACGTTTAGGTGTCGGCAAACACCAAGAGTAACAAGTTAAGCCCTCTAGCTTGAGCTCCACCAAGTACAACACATGTACAATGGTGATCACTGAGTGCAACATATGCACAAGGCTCTCCTCAAGTGCAACACATGCAATTAGGGATCACTCTTAGCACAAGAACCAAATGTGGGAATTCAACACATGCACAATGCCACCCAAATGCTCAACAAGGCCAAAAACTACCAAATGCCAGCCCCCAAGGCTCCTTTTATAGCCTCCCCAGAGAAAACTAGCCGTTGGGGGGGAAAATGGGCAAAAAACACAGCAAATCTGGTGGAACCGCCCTCCAAGGTAACGACTAAAAAACTAGCCGTTACATAGAAAATCCGGTAGCACCGGGCCATTTTCATGTTTTTCAATTGAAAAAACACATGTTCTTCTTCATCAACACATGATGAAGTCCCCTTATCTTACCTTGGGGATCCTCTCTTGATACTCACCAACACATGATGACGTACTTGTCCTGTTTATCAATCTCAACCTTGGATTTAACCTATTTCAAACTCATTAAATGTTTGTCCAAAATACATGGTTGTCTCAATCATCAATACACTCCATTAACACATAATGGATGCTCGTAAGATCATTTGATCTTTTTCCTTTGCTGATTGACCACAACCCAAAGACAATTGATTGAAAGATTAATTGTGTCTTGAGTATACTAATGCAACTAATGCTTCATATACTCAAGAACTTTCAATTGCTCCAAGATCAACAAAGTGAACCATCAACACATGATTAGTTCTTTGTTGATTGAATGGCAACCGAACACAATTTAAATTGTCATGAGTATATATTAACTACACAAGTATAATATACTCAATTCGATGGAATCTAAAAATAATGATCCAATTTAATGGAGTGGTGGAAAGGGATCAATACTCTTAAGATCACTAATTATAGAATAAACTCCATTAAATGTGTGAATACAAATAATTGAACTTGAATCAATATGCACATATTCAATTTTTGATTGCTTTGGAGTTTATCCTATATTGCCATGAGTATACTACAACTACACAAGTTAAATAAACTCAAAGGGTTGTTTCAAAGTAATTATCCTTGATATAGAAAGATGAATTAGATCAATACTATTGAAACAACAAGGTAAAGTATGAACTCCCCCTAAATATGTGCATTCATGTATATATGGAATTGAAAACATTATGCACATCTTGAGGTCTAAATAATGGTGGAGTTCATCTTTTAACTTGAATCCAAAATATTCATTAAAATATCATAAAATGAATACTAGTGCATACCTTGGGTTTTCCATTTTTCAATGAGATGAGACTAATCAAAGATATACTCAATAAAAGAGTTAGTCTCATATTTGGATTTATCAATATGATCATGAATATTATATCCAAGGAATGCAACAAGATATGATAATATAAACTCGAATGCATACCTTTGATATTTCCATCATTTTCATCCAAAAGTGACTAATAAGAGTTAAGCTCAACAAAATAGTTAGCCTCATAAAAAGATTTATCATTAATTAACAATTGAGACTAATAAATATTATAATTATCAAAAGAGTTAGTCTCAATATTAGATTTGTCATTAACACCAAAACCAAATTAATGGAGCTTGAACTTTCACTAGGTGATGTAACGGTTATGTCATGACCTCCTGGCCACACGCCAAAGGAAGAGTGAAATCACGAAAAAATAATGTTGATCATGTCTTGTGGGTAAAGATGTACGCCTCTGTAGAGTTTAAAACTTTTCGAAAAGTCGTTCCCGCTGTCATGGGAGTCTTGGTGCACTGACACTACTTACAGTTTTGATATTTTCATAAAATGGGTTGATTTGGGTGTATTGTTGAAAATTTCGTTTAAGATATTATTCCATGAGATGGCAGGAATTGGTTCGAAGCTCACATTCATGGAGGAACTGAGTTATTACATTTATGCTATTCATTCTTGTTATTTATATATCTGTCAATTTGCTCTTACGAAATTCTGCTTGTAATCTACTATTATGTATTTACAATTCAAGCTCACTTTATGCAAACAAACCTAGTATCCAAATCCTTTGACATAGCCTACATTTAGTTACATCTGCGATACACTACAAGTCTTGCTGCATACGATAGTACTCAAACTTGTTATTGTAGACATTCAGTTATCAAAGAGACCACACTCCTCCATGACGTGTACTTTGTTGCAGGAAACGAGGAATATTACAATGAGTTTTTCTATGGTTTGTCGGGACCCGAATATGTAAATCCGGACCCTCTGTATACTCTGCACTAGTCTAGGATCATGCTAGTGTAGACCGGCTTAACATAGATGAATACAACAATCGTACTCGATGAAAACATAAATAAGACATCATTAAATTAAATATAGCTATTAAATGACCTTATGGTCCACCTTACACGAGTACGCCACATAGGACTAAGACTAAAAAATAAATGAAAAAGCAGTAGAAATAATTTTTTTGTAGAAACCCTTCAATTTGCCACAGGCAACTGACAAGGTTCGCACCATAACCTATCGTCTCCTCCTGGTACTCCTCCTCGTTAGTAGGTGTAGCCTCTTCTCTAACCGGTGATGTGTTGTTGCAATGGATGAGTACATAAAGCACTCAACAAGTTGTGCACAGAGATGCAAGTCTATCATACTATATGCATGGGTTATTCCAAAGAAATGGCTAACATGGTTAGTTTGCAATAATCATTTATGACAGAATAGCATAAATAGATTGTAAAGATAGTAAAACAAATAATAACATTAATAAGTTTCTCAGTTATTTCCCAAATAAACTAACTCACATCCTTAAATCATTTTCATACTTCCATAGGAATTCAGCCTACATTCCCAATTCATTTTAATAAAATCTAACCCTTGACTGTAATCACCGAGCAATGCTCAATACCGCGAGTACAACTATTCAAATAAGTTTGATACTCTGTAGAGGTTATACACCTTCCCCACAAGATACAATCATACACTACAAAGGCGAGTGATTATAACAAAACCTTTTCAACGCTCTGTCTAAACCCAGTACTGCGTGCTGATGTTTCAACACTGGTGGGACTGGTTACCACATCCAGGACCCCACTCTCATGCTATGTGAGTCTACCTGTGCACCCAGAACCCACACCACCACGACACTACTAAAGCCTAGGCATAACAAATTAATCAATTAGGTCTGTCCCATACCAGACATCTGGTTGCATGAAGGACTCATTTCAAATGCTTGCAAGGTTAGTTCCGGTAACACCCTAAAATTTCAAAAATAGGAAAAATGAAAATTAAAAATTTGAGAATGGAATTAAATAAAAAAATAATAATTGGAATGAAGATTTCTATTTCTAAATATTGTCTATTTCCGCATTTTTCTTGAAATTTAACACTTAAGGAAAGGATTAGTTGCTATAATAAAACATTTTCTTCTAAAATGAACAAACTTTGAATATGAGTTGAAAATGTAATCTTACTTTTAATTCCCATCTTTTCTGAATTTTTCTGGATTTATTGTCTTTTCTTGGATTTTTGGCTTTAAAGAAAATAACTCAATGGAATTAGTAAAAAGGTAAAAGTGAAAAGGTGAAAAGATAAAAGTAAATGCTAGTAAAAATATAAAAAAATAATATTAAATTTTTGAAGTCTGCAGAACTTCTTTTCAGTAGTCAAAAGAATTTAAATGCATTAGTTAAAGAAGTGAAGTGTGAAATTACATGTTTTAACTGCAAAATAGTAGATTGCCAGAATTTAATAAAAATATTAATAGCTTATCTCTAGCTGAAAATTTTACCATGTCTTCTTAATTTCATAATGAACCCCTGGTAAAAATATTAAAAATTAATAATTATATTTATTGCCTTTTATAATTCTAAAATAGAAATTTGGGAAATCTGAAATCTACAATGTCAGAATTAATAAAAAATAAATATACATTATCTTGATATAAAAGTTTTATACAAGAATTATTAGACCATAAAAAACTCTATCAAAAACTTTCAAATTTTTTTGAATCCATTGTTATCATCAAATAAAATAAAGATAGAAAGGTGAGAATCGGGCAGTCCGCATTGTCCAAATTACTATAATTTCTCCGTAGCAGATTTTAACCTAAGAGTTTTAGTGGATATCAAACCTTATCCCTGGACCTCATAAAAAAAGTTTAGAAGATTTTAATTGCGATTGGTGGCCAATTTAATACCAAATCTGAGCTATCCAGAGACCTCCCTCGTCTCTTACATGTGGGGCCATTAGCCAGTGATTTAAAACCTTGAGCGGTTGCCAACCTCGGCCCACAAGCTAGCCACCCAGCCCTTCATCTCTGTTTACTCCGTCTCTTGCCTAGCTCATCACTGAGACGTTGCCACGGCAGCTACTCCCTCCTGTTTATATCGTCACGACAGCAAGGTTTGCATCGCCGTCTTGCGCCACCTGCAGTGCAGTAGTGACAAAATTTGCGCCATATCCTGCCACGGCAAAGCAAACAGCATTGATTCCTCTGCCACTGCAAACTTTCGGTCACTTCCTGCGCAGGTCAGCTGACCATTTCTTCTCCCCTGCTCGCCCAGTTCTCTTCCGCGGCGCATTGCCGAGACGCTGACACAACAGCCATTTTTCGCGCGTTTCATTGCCGCAGCAGAAGAAGCAAGCCACGTAGCAGCAGTAAGCCAACCTCGCCAGCTCCGTCGCATGCCCATGCCCTGACCTTGGAGTCACACCACAGGCTACCCCCGTCTTTGACTTCACTGCCGTGACAAGCGTTTGCAGCCCAAACACTGCCACGGCATGAAGTTTCCGCACGGCCGCCGCAAAACGAACCTGCCCTAGCATCAAATCGTCACTCCCAGCCATACCATTACAGCACCCCGTGTATTCGCCCTGACCAGCCGCAAAGTCCTCACCCCCACTGGAGTTCCACCGCCCGGCCAAAGCTTAAATCGCCACCCTTCTGCCCCATTGCCGAGGCTCACCACGGCCGGCTAAACTCCGAGCTTGGTGCACTGTTTCCCAATGAAATTCGCGAGGAGTATCACCATCCACTTCCAAATAAGTTTCCTAGCTCAATTGAGCCCTTCTCTAACCATCGAGCCCTGCCACCGCCACCATCTTCCCCGGTTCCAGCAATCAGTGGTGGGCCACTTCATCCAATAGCCGCCGCTGTGAACCACCAAAATGGGATCCCTGGATGATGTAAATGCTAAAACCCCTGTTAATTCGAAGCTTAATCATCCCGATCTGCCTCTGCAGCCGCCGTCGACCTCATTGCCTCACCTCGCCGGTGGCTGCTCACCTCACCGGTGCTCCGCCACAACCAATACATCTCTCGGAGTTTCGCCATCCCTTGGAAGCTCCCTGCACCGTCAGCTACGCAACTCCGCCGCCGCAGCATCGTCGGTGATCTCCACCAAGCCGCTCCTCTGTTTACTCTCTCTGTGTTGCGGGCCCGACGAGTCAGCCAGAGGAGTTCTAAAGCAGGATGTCTCAAAAGGGAAGAGTACGTTTTCTTAGTATTAGAGGCGTATCTCTCCAATTTTGAGTCTTTTCCAAAACCGACTCCTATTCAAACACTTGTATCTTTTGCAAAATTGGTCCCAATCCAGTGAATTTTTTTTATAAATTCATAAAAAATCATTTAGTTATATAATATGCAAAAAAACTTTAATATTTTACTTCAGTTTAAATTATTTAGATTTAAGTTAACAAGCAACCTTAATATGGCCTCTATTGCACATATGAAAAATATAACTCTTAAAATAATGAAATAATTTTAATAAGCCCCTGAGATCTTTAGAAACTCATTTGTTCAAAAAAATTTAATTTTAAAATTATTTTTAAATTAATTGCATTAAAACATATTGAAAAACTTAATATGGTTACTATTAAAGTACATAAACAATTGCGCCCAAAATCAAGAAATTAATTTTGGAAAGTCCTAACACCTAAAGTACTCCATTTCGGCAAAAATATTTAGATTTTAATTTAGTTTGATTCAAATTTGAAAATAGATTGCTTTTCATCTAAATAGTTAAAACTTGGATCAAATAAACTCAAATCTTGATAAAACTAATTTTTTCATGTTCTTGAGGTCACAATATTTCCAAATATATAAAATATTTAGATTTTGACATAGTTTGCATCATATGGTTAAATAGATTATTCTCAATACACGCAAAGTTCATATAGTCGTAACTTGTGCAAATGAACTTCAAAATTGATGAAATCAAATCCTAGTACCTTGAAAAATGATACTCTCTCTATCTATGCAAAACTATTTCAGGTTCTTTCAAGTTTGAAATAAGTTCATAAAAGACTCTATTCTCTCATATATGAAAACTATCTCGAATAAAAGTAAAATATCATGGAATATAATGAGGACATCGTTTCTATTGAAACAACCGTGCCTAGTCACTCATCTCATACACAACAATCTGAACCCGTATTAGAAGGACCAATTACTCGTGCTCGAGCACGTTGACTTAATTATCAGGTGAATACGTTCCTAAGTTTTGATACAAGAGATTCCCAGAATAGAATGCTATTTAATCCTTGTGATGATCTTATTGTCCTGAAGAACCTCAAAACGCCAAGCATGAAAACCAGATCGTCATGTGCACGAGTTCCACTCGGATTCGGCCTTCCAGACAGCACCAACTTAAAATGGCCATAACTTTTGATCCAGAAGGGTGTTCGGGGCACATGAGTACTTGAATGAAAGCTTTCGTCGCCCTCTTTCCAATGGATCCAGTTTCACCTTCAAATTCCATTTGAGCTGTTCGGAAAGTTCAAACCAAATCACATCACTTTTCCAGTCCGAGTTAAAGTGGGCCTTGGGCCTTGTAATTGAGTTGTTTTCGGTCTCCCTAAGGTTTGGACGATCTCCTCTTCCTCATATCTCATAAATAGCCAACCGCACCCTCCTCTAGGGTTCAGGTTTTGTTTGATTAGTTTAGCCAAGTGCAAACTTTGTGTCTTCAAGTTGTGTTGGACAGCCACCTTGTCAAGATCTTCAATAGAACCCCACCTTAATTTTGCCTTCAATTCTTATTTCCAATTTTAGATTGCTTTTACTATTGTTCTTGCTTATTCTTCGGTTGCTTGTAGGAATTGAACCTCGTGTTCAGGTTGATCGTTCCCACGGCAAGATCAATAACACTGCGGAGTTAGTTTAGCGATTGCTAAGGCGCATCGTCGTCGTACGTTGTAGCCGGATCGTCAAAGCCAGTTCCACCAAATCGAGAGTTACCCTTCTCATCGAAAGATCGAGACCATAGTTGCTATCAGAACTAGTTTTAAAACACTCTTAGGATCCTCCCCTACTAATGCCAGAAAAATGGTTGAATAATATTGTAAGGTGCAATCGAAAGTCTAAAATGAAATTTGATCTCTTATAGCATAAACTATAAAGCCATTTATGCTTTTTCAGTAATGTGTAAAACATCTTGTCTAATTGCAAATATTAAAAAGATCCACCAAGAAATGCTCTCTAGAGCAAAGACTATCTTATTCTGGCAAAATAATCTCATTACAACTTGGTTTTCATCTGAATCCTATTGAAGATATAACCCTAAGTGTTATGAACGCAAAATCCGTAATGCGAATAAACAAATGTAAGAAATCAATAGTTAAGATACTTGTATCGTAAGAATCATCTTGTAACCATGAAGGAATAACTAGTAGCCTAAACTTAATAGACCTAACATGTACAAATAACCTTTCGTGCAAAAACATCTAGGGTCAAGTGCTATCCATACATAATACCTTGACTAATGTCTTAATTCTATTAATCCAAGTAAATTTTGCCTCTTCAATTCGAAATTGTAATTATGAATATACATAATTTTAGCCTCTTGAATTCGTAAATAACCTTATACATGATTATAACTTTAGCTTCTTGAATTTGAAGAATAAAAGTAGCACATACATGAAAAAGAGCCACATACAAAGTACTAATGAAACCATCATGCACAAAGTGATAACTCTGGAACCCTAAACTACCCTGTTCTTCTTTCGTAAGTTTCATTTGGTATTTACATCTAATTTATTTTTGCCTTTAATGACAAGTTGTTGTTCGTTATTTGTCACGATTCTCGTTATATAACGCTTAGACGCCGATGTTTCAGAATCCGTCAACGACGACCTCACCTATGACCTCAATTACATAACCGACAATGAGCAATAAGGCAAGCATCCTCCTTTGATCATGTTGAACTCATATTTTACGATGTTTATGTTGTTTTATCAAACTATATGCATGCGCAAATGTTAATGATAAACTGCTATGTTGTGGGTATCGGTAGTTACTTCCCATTTGTATGTTGCCGTTACATTGACACTTAATCACTTGCTGTTGTAACCTTAGCTTATGGTGTAGACATTACTTAGTGTCATTTTGGGTATTAAATACAAAATATCTCATTTACATGATTAGACATGCTTATTAAAACATCTTTTAAATGTTGGGATTCATTTCCATTCAAACTTGGGAAATTTATAAAGGTATGGAACCGAGTTATGGTTTCCGTGTATTTTAGTAAAAATCCAACCAAAAACATATGATTTAGATGCGGGCGAGTTGTTTTTAAAATTGAGGCGTGAGGAGGGACCTCGCGCATAGTTAGGGGGAGATTCTCGCCCGGGTCTGTTAAGGACCGAACTTGATGCTATCACCTAAGTGATTTGGTGCAACCACATGTGCTAGTATGGGATAGCCTTAGCTTAGTAGATTAGCTGAGATTTAGCCTTGCATTTTGGTAGGTTTAAGTAGTAAGGGCACTCTGGAGTACGGTGTTGCTCATAGGTGCTCCCTTCACCGAGGTGTTGGGGCCAAAGCATTCCACTACAACGGTGTATGCCTTGCCATGGGGAGAGGACGCGATGGGGCGTAAACCATCGTTAGTACTATGTGTGTAGGTCCAGATCTCTGGACCATGGCCATGGTTTGTCATCACAGGGGCTGGTGCAAGGCTTGGCTTTAGCAAGTTGAACGGTTTCGTCACAATCTAGCAAATCGGGTATGGTACGTATCGCAAGGTATGGTTGACATGATTGCTAGAATATGTCATATAGGTAAAGTGTACCCTCTCTGTAGAGATTTAATCTAATTAATTAGCCATGCTTGTGATCATGAGCAACTTGGGAAAATAATATCAAGTATAGTCTTGTTTCTGTGAAAACTTTTGGAAACGGTGTTGGAACGAGTAAGAAAACTTGTGAGCCAAGCGTGGCTGTGTTTATTCATTGTTCACAAACAAGGAGGGCTGTGAGATGATAATGTTAAACTTTATTTATTGTTATTAGCTTCATATCAAATGCTCTTTACAATTCCGATACCATTTGATGAAACATTCACTAGCACTAGCAAATAAAATATGCTTTATGCAGAAAATGAGATTTAGTGTAGTGACTAGTTATCCTTGTTCTAAACATGCATTTACTGTATTTCCGTACACTAAAGTCTTGCGAGTACATACGTGTAGTCACCGTTGCTTAATCTATAATATATAGATGAAGGTACAGAAGAATACCCCGACGACTTGTACTATGCACCGGGGTCTGACGACTGTTTGGATGGATGAACTAGGGATCTTCCTTGTTGGATGCCTATGGGTTTTTGGATGGACATACCGCTGTCCTACTTTTGCTCCCTACTTAATTTCCGCTGTAATTTACTTATGTGTGTAATATTTGGCCTATCAGCCACGTACTTGTAATAACATGTAGATGTAATACCTTCTAGTTTAAGTTTATGCTATGTCAACTGCCTAGACATATGTGTATGTGTTATGATGCATCTCGAATGCGAGATATGTGGGCGCTAGGCGTTGATCTTGGGAACTAGCGCTAGGTACATATTTGGGAACTCGAAATTGTTCTCAATCATTTGACGCATGTGCACGTGTGACCGTCGTTCCTTGACTACTGCTTCGTGCTCCCCTCGGTGGTTGTGGGCGATACCAAGGTTCTAAGACGGACGATGTGTGTTATGCTCGGATGGGTTGGATTAATTCCTAGTACGGTTATTCGGAATGGAATCGAAACTCTCTTGGTCACGTAAGTGTGTACGGTGCAACTTGGTGGCTCATATATGTTTGAGTGAGGGCCATCTGGTTAATACTCCGTGCACGGGACTTTTGGGTGACAGTGAACATACACTTAAGTGGAGTATGGGTGTTGCCTCTAAGTCCAACGCACGAGCGAGGATCGATTCATATTTCCGTGTGCCCACAAGTCCTTTATTGACCAAGGCAAGACAAATAAAAAATTCACCATTCCACTACCATCAATAACCATTATCAAAAACAATGCGATAGCCCAAATGCCACATTGGCCCACCATGACACCACAACTCTTGCCACTTGCCTCAGTTAAATTATTTTACCACCCCAGTTGATTACCATGCTCCACGTGCCATCAACAACATGTGTGACAACATCTGACTCACATATTTATA
Organism: Otatea glauca; assembly: GCA_036346275.1. Lineage (NCBI taxonomy): Eukaryota > Viridiplantae > Streptophyta > Magnoliopsida > Poales > Poaceae > Otatea > Otatea glauca. The sequence goes on along the minus strand of CM070717.1, from coordinate 9,792,038 downwards.
AACATGTTCCATATTCATTAAGCAAGATTAACCTTTTCACAAAAAATGATATCAATAACTTGTTACATGGCTAAGCAAACTATTCACGTTCTAACTAACCCACGTTGGTAATTTATAACTACCAATTAATAAAGAATCACACTAGGGTGACAAGTGAAATATGACTTACAAATGACAAGGTAGACATAATTCTATTTTGATGAATAGCTATTACCAATTTAATTGAAACAAGTATATATTTGAGTTAGCATGCATTAGTTTAAAACAATATAACTTTAAAAACATGGGTTCAACATGATCAAAGCACAAGTTGTCATGAAAGAACTATGGATCCTGCTCTGGACCGGGTTCATGGGTTGGCTCCTCGCTTACGAAAAACTCGAGCACTTTAAAGTCTTCACTAAACAAGCAATAAAGCAATAAATACCAAAAAACAGAGAGCAAACTCAACTACAAAAATAAAATAATATTCACCTATAAATAGAACTCAATTTTAAAAATTTTAAAAAACTGGAACCACCTCAATCAGAGTTTATATGAGGGAGAACGAGTTAAAAAAGTTTGAAATAAAAGATAAATTAAAAAATTCGAATTTATTGAATTATTTTTCTACTAGAGAGGGTTTTATGATGTCATTGTGATGTCAGTAGACACGTGGCCTTAGCACATGATAACATGTGGCACTGGTGCATAGACCCGGTCCACAGCCGCACTGAGTCCACGATGGACCGACGGCACTGTGCCCGTGCGCCAGCTGATGCAAGCACTGGTGTCAGCATTGACATGTGACGAATCCCAAAGCAACCACGTGGATGTACCGTGGTGGCGACATATGGCGTCTTCTCAGTCGTCTAGATTAGATCGAACGAAAGTGAACATGTGCATTAACTGAAGCAGCACGCATTGTGGCTGGTCCTTCGCGCAACACATGGTACACATCTAACCGTACCTTGCAGATCCGACGGTCAAGATTACACGGGACAGGCAAAGCGCCTAGGAACATGTGGCAAGATCCGGAATGCACACTTTAGATCCAACAATCAAGGATGACCGCGAAGATCAGTTAACCGCGGTGTTGACACGCGACACAATCTTGCCCACCCAATCCAGATCGAACGGGTATGGCTTGCGCACAGAGCGACAACTACACGGTACAATCTAGATTGTATGCGGTAGATCGGACGACTAAGGAAGGTCATGAGGGCAGCGATGGCACGGCGGTGCGAGACGGAAAACTTCTTACCGGACTTGAAGACGATGACCGAGGCAATGGCATTTCCGAGCTCCTCTAACGATGTTTTAACCGCAGTCCAGTGCGACTTGGCATGGGGAACTCATAGGTGGCCTCAGCGATGGTGGAAACAAGCCGGCGACAATGTTCTACGCGGAAAACAGTGGTAGCTCCTCTCGGCTACTCCGGTGAGCTCATTCTCCTCAACAGTCGCAGCTCGAGTGATGATGCTTGAGGCAAAATGCGCAGCACGAGATGGGGATCTCGGAGAGCTAGGCGGCACAATTTATACTGCCCTTGACTTTCATGTAGAATACAGAGTTCAAGCCAAAAAAGGCGGTGCCAGATTCCGTTGAGATATGGCGAGACCGACATGGTTGCATCTCGACCTTCCACTCGATAGAACGGACGTCACGATGCGGTCAAGCACGGCTTAATCCGTGTCGAACACTAATGGCGACACAGCGCAATCGTGACCCACCACATGGCAGCAATCCATAGAACATGATTCTAGAAAAGATGTGGCGAAATCACAGCCAACAGATTGAAATCCAAATGGCGGGAAAACCTAGGGTTTTGGGAAGGCGGGCTGCGTAGGTTGGCGGTGTCGAGAAAATAGGTCAGCCCACTGGGCTGCGGGCCAACACTGTGAGGATGACTTTTAAAAGCATTTTACAATAAATATAAATCCCAAAAATTGAATAAGCCGAAATAAATAGAAAAAATACCAAGAAATTTCCAGATAAATTTTGGAAAATACTTTACGACATTTGGAACTCAAATAAAATATTTCCAACAAAAATTTATATGAACTTTTTAGATATTTAGAAACAATTTCACAAAGGGCTTAATACAAATATATGTAAAATAAATTTCATAAAGTTCATAAAAATATAAAATGCATATTAAATCCAATGGACGAAAAAATTGGGTGTTACAGACCTCCCCTCTTAACCGAATCTCATCCTCAAGATTCAGGGTTGACTAAGGAATACGTCTGAAAATTCTAACTTCAAATTCTATTCACGCTCCCATGTGGCTTCACTTTCTGAATTAATTCTCCACTACACTCTGTAGAAACGTACCGACTTATTTCTGGTCCTGCGATCAGCTACATCCAAAATCTTAATTGCCTACTCCTTGTAAGTCAAATCTTCTTGTAGTTCAATTGATTCTAATGGTGTCTACTCTGTGGGCACTCGAAGACACTTCTTCAACTGGGATACATGGAACACATTGTGTACTCCTGCTAATAACTGTGGCAATTCTAACTGATAGACAACCTCTTCTCTGTGGCTCAGGATTTTAAGTGGACCAACATATCTTGGAGAAAGCTTCCCTTTGGCATAAAACCTTTTTTCTCCTTTGAGAGGAGTGACTCTGAGATATCCAAAATCATCAGGCTCAAAGCTTAATTCACGACAATGATTATCAACATAACTTTTTTGCCTTGGCTGGGCAACTTTGAGTCTTTCCCTGATCATTGCGATCTACTCTTCGACCTCTTTAAGAATATCTGGTCCAAAGACCAGATGCTCTCCCATCTTATTCCAATTCAACAGGGTACGACAAGATCGACCATACAAAGTTTCAAATAGTGACATTTGCAAACATGCTTGGTAACTATTGTTATAGCTGAACTCGGCATGTGGTAAGCTTTTATCCCATGAAGCAGCATAAGCTAGAGCACAGGCTCTTCACATATCTTTAAAAATTTGATTGATTCTCTCCGTCTCACGGATGATAAGCTGTACTAAAATTTAGACATGTTCCCATTGCCTCATGTAGTTTATTCCAAAACATTCTGGTAAATTGGGTATCCCTATCCGATACTATCTTCTTTGGCATTCCGTGCAAGCTCACAATTCTTCACATGTATAACTCTGCCAAACGATCTCCTGAATAAGTAGTCTTCACTTGTATAAAATGAGCGACTTTTGTCAAACGATCAACTATGACCCATATTGAATCATAACCATTTTGAGTTCTACGCAAACTGGTAATAAAATCCATACCAATTTCCTCTAACTTCCATTCAGGTACTTTCAATAGTTGCAGCAATCTTACTGGGCTCTGATGCACTGTCATCACTCTCTAGCAGGCCACCAAAATATTTCTTTCAGATCCTGATACATCTTTGCACTCCCTAGGTGAATTGAGTACTTCGAATCATGGGCTTCCTCAAGAATCAACTGCTTTAACTCTTTCTTGTTAGGTACACAGATTCGACTTTTCTTCCACAAAGTACCCTGATCATTCAACGTAAAATCCTTAGCTTTCCCTTCGTCCATCTTGGACTTGATTCACTTGATTTTAGCGTCGTCTTTTTGACCTTCTCTGATTTGATCTTGTAATGTTGGCTTTGCCTCCAGTGTAGCTTGAAATCCTTCAGGTACCATTTTCAATTTCAACTTTTGAAATTCCTTACATAATTCAGATTGACTATCCTGAATCTGTGGCTTTTCTGGCTCAAAGCATCGGCCACCACATGAGCTTTACCAAGGTGATAATGAATTCCCATATTATAATCCTTGATTAATTCTAACCATCTTCTCTATCTCATATTAAGATCATACTGAGTGAAAATATAATTTAAACTCTTATGGTCCGTATATATCTCACAGCGGCTTCCAATAAGATAGTAATGCCATAACTTTAAAGCATACACTACAATAGCTAATTCCAAATCATGCGTCAGATAATTCTCCTCAAGCAGCTGTAACTATCTTGAAGCATAGGCAACAACCTTGCCATTCTGCATTAGCACACATCCAAGTTCTTGACGTGAAGCATCACAATAAATATCAAAACTGCTCTAAATATCTGGCAACACTAGCAGTTGTGCTGTCGTTAACCTTTTCTTCAACTCTTGAAAACTCTTCTCTCACTCTGGTGTCCATGCAAACTTCATTTCTTTCTTTAACAATTGCGTAAGTGGTCTAGCAATTGTCGAGAATTCTCCTATGAACTGTCGGGCCCCGATTCTAAGAATCTGGACCCTCTGTGTATTCTGTGCTAGTCCAGGATTACGCTAGACACACAGTCTTAAAGGGTTGAACATCACAGACATCACAACGATATCATCTTAAATAGTGCAAACATTTATATAAACTGAATTGTACGACCTAATGGTCTCCTTACATAAGATCAGCCACGCAGGGCTTACATTATCAGTGTATTAAAAGATAATAGCGGAAAACAAATAAACTTCGTGGAAGCATTCATCTTGCAACAGGCAACTGACTGGGCTTACTCCCTAATTATCCGGCTCTTCGAGACACTCCTCCTCCCACGCTGGTGTAGACTCCTCCACTGATGTTGGGGTTGATGGGCAAGAGGGGGTGAGTACTCAAGGCACTCAGCAAGTAATGCACAGAATGCGATGCTATTACTACATGCAAGGCTTATTCCAAGGGATTGGCTTACTTGGTTCTTTTGCATCAAACAACATTTTTAAACTAACATCTTGTGTAGATTGAAAGCAGTGAAACATTTATTAACTAGTACTAAGTTCTTTAAACAGTTTTGCCCATAAACTTAGCACACAGCCTTCATCAGTTCATTTTCAACACAGGCACACAACCACCCATTCCACATTTTATTTTTGAAAGTCTAACCCTTGACTGTAATCCCCGAGCAATGCTCAATACCGCGAGCACGACTATTCGAATAGTTTTGACGCTCTGCAGAGGTTGTACATTTTACCCACAAGATACAGCCGCTCATCACATAGGTGATTGCTCGTAACAAAGCCTTTCAGGAACCTCTACCATAACCAATGAACCTCTTCGGTATTACCTTCACTATCACTTCCCTCACACAGAGTCGAAGTATAGGATAGGACAACACCGTTGGATGGGCACCATGCCGCAGCACAGGTACGCACCCCACACAGATACACCCAGTATACTGTCACCCCAAGGTATCAGAGGAAAGATATCGGAAACCTAATCAACCAAGTTTGCCCCATTCTAGACATGTGGTTGTACGGGTGACTCAGGTCAAAGGCTTGCAAGGTGAGGTCCTTAACTGACCAAGGCAAGACATCCAACACTCAACAATGGCACACAGCCCAATGTGGCACACAGACTCACATCACTCATCAACCCATTGCCACACAGGCCCACTTGGCACAAAGCCTCTTGCCACTTGCCCCAGTCTAAATCATTTCCAACCCATTTGATTATTGTGCAACACCTGCTAACAATAACTCAACATCGGTACGGAACCACACAGGTCTCCGTACTTCAATTTCATCATGTAGCATCATCACACTAGTTTTCATAATACATTCAGTATTTCATTAGGCAATATTGATGTATTTCCAAAAGATCATGCAAGACTCGTTGCAGGGCTAAGCGTCTATTCACGGTCTTGCCTCCCGTGTTGGCACAATATTATCATCCAACTAGTACAAGCAACCTAGGGTGACAATGATTTCAAGGCATACAAATAGTAATTTCAAGGTGGCGATAACAATATGGGTTGATTAGCTACATTACCCAATTTAATCAAATTCATTTTAAATAAATTAGCATGCATAATTTCAAAGCATAAATTACATTTTAAAACATGGGATCAAAATGATCAAAGCATCACTTGCCTTCAAAGAGTTGCTGGTCTTGATCTGAAGCTTGATCTTAAGCGATGAACTCTTCTTCGAAACTTTCCGGCAAATTTGTGTCTACGCGTAAAAAATAATATATGCAATAAATAACCAAAACAATAGACTATATCACATCAAAAATTCAATTAAAATTCACTGTTAAAAAGAGCACAATTTTACAAATTTTTAGAGACTGGAATCACCTCAGTCGGAGTTAAAATGCAAAAGTTATAGCCTTTTAAAGTTTTAAATAAAATATAAATAAGAAAATCCGATTTGTTTTAATTATTTTTATACGGAAAAAATTGGGATTTATGATGTCATCATGACCTAATGATGACGTCAGCAGCGAAATGAATTTCGGCCGAAATATTTTTGTATAAAAAATATTTATGACACGTGGCAGTCTCTCGGACCGACACGTGGCAGCGGCGCATACACCCGTTCTACAAAATAGTGCGGGTCTATTTTGGACTGCCGTTACTGTGCACATGCACCAGCTGACGCATGCACTGGCGTCACCTGGTATGGTCCAGCCAATCACCAATCAACACGCGGCGCTAAATTATGAGCCGAAACTCAATTCAATCTCGTCCATCCGATTTAAATGGAACGGCCGAGATTGATGCGACGTTTCGACTCAGATCCACCCAAAACTAAAACGTGGCTTCACTATGGCCATTGGATCCCGATCGGATGGCTATGATTAATCGGACGACGTCGACAGAAACGGCGGCGCTGACTCCTCTATTTCAGCACGACACGCGTCAACACGGGACTAGCCCGATGCGCGGTGCTATCTCGCCCGCTCGATTCAAAATGAACGACCGAGATGAGCCAAGGCTAATCGGCTCCGGCTTACTGCGGCGCGATCCAAGACGACCAGTGCACATCCGATGGCTACGGTACTTACGCGACGTTGCAAGATATACACTCTACGATCTAGATCTAACGGCTGAGATTAAACTGACATGAATCTAGGCGAACCAATCTAAACCGTTGATTAGATCCAACGGCTGAAGGGTGAAGATGAAGATTACTTTTAAGTGGCGACGTGGATGAATCTGGAGCGTTTGGCGATGATCGGATGGTCGACGAAGCTCGGCTAGCGGTGATGTCACGGTGGCGCAGATCTCGCTGGAGAGGAAGGAGATGATGCGGCGACAGCGATCCTTGGCGGCTCCGATGACACAGTTTGAAGCAACGGATGCAGCTCGTCGCGAGGAACACCCCGGTGACCTTGACGACGGCGGGGCTCAAACGACGGCGTGCAAAAGGGTGGCGGGAAGTCTCAGAACTACGGCGAGCTCGCACGACTGCTACGGTGGGTCTCAGTGAGGGAGAGATGGGGCAAAATGCACGGAAGGAAGTGCTCTACACGATGCACTAGCTAATGAAGAGGAAGAATAAACACGCCGGCGTTAGTCGCGCGAAAATCTCCGGTCGTAACGCGCGACGACGGCGTTTTCAGAAACGTACGGCGAAGCGACATGGCGCAATCCCAGCCATCCACGTGGCAACAGATCGACGAACCGGAAACTTGCGCAACGCGGCTTCATCTGGTCCATCCGATCCTGATCGGACGTTCAGCCGCAAGCGGCGTTATGGTTTCGTCGGGCTGGGCCAACAACGCGCACAGTAACGGGCTCGGCCCAATACTGTTCACTCTGTTTTTCCCTGATTTTTGAATAAAAATAATTCTAGAAATTCAATTAAATCATTTGGGGCTTTTAAAATAGCAGAACAATTCTAGAAAAATTCCAGAAAATACTTTGAGCCATATGAAACTCAAATAAAATATTTCCAGAAAAACTCTACATAAAATTTTGCAATATTTTAATGGATTTCAATAGAGACCATATTTGAATAAATCTGAATAAATTCCAGTAAATTCCCAAAATTTCTCAAAAATCAGAAATACTTCAAAATTTAAATTAGAGAAAATTTCAGTGTGTTCCAAACCTCCCACCTTAACAGAATCTCGTCCCTGAGATTTAGGGCTGACTACAGAAATAGGTCAGGAAACTCCTTCTTTAGGTCTTCTTCGCGTTCCCACGTTGCTTCACTTTCCGAATGGTTGCTCCACTCGACTCTGCAAAAGCGCGTTGACTTGTTCCTTGTTTCTCTGTCCATGGTGTCCAAAATCTTCACCGGGTATTCTTTATAAGTCAGATCTTCTTGCAGCTCGATTGCTTCTAAACGCGTTTGTTCTTCCGGTACTCGAAGACACTTCTTCAATTGAGACACATGGAATACATCATGTACTCCTACCAAAGACTGTGGCAACTCCAATTGATATGCAACTTCACCTCTGTGGCTCAAGATTTTGAACAGTCCCACATACCTGGGTGCGAGCTTCCCTTTTGAGTGGAATCTTCTGACTCCTTTGAGAGGGGTGACTCTGAGATACACAAAGTCTTCAGGTTCAAAGCTCAATTCCCTGCGACGATTGTCGGCATAGCTTTTCTGCCTTGACTGAGCGATCTGTTCTTCCGCTTTCTGAAGTATATCTGGGCCAAAAATATGTCGTTCACCTATCTCATTCCAATTCAACGGTGTTCGACAGGATCAACCATACAGAGCTTCAAATGGAGACATATGTAAACTTGCCTGATAACTGTTATTGTAGCTGAACTCAGCACAAGGCAAACACTTGTCCCATGAAGTAGAATATGCTAAAGCATAGGCTCTCAGCATATCTTCCAATATCTGGTTAACTCTCTTAGTTTGACCATCTGTCTGCGGATGGTATGCTGTACTGAAGTTCAAACGAGTCCCCATTGCTTCATGTAGCTTACCCCAGAATCTGGAGGTAAATTGGGTACCTCTCTCCGACACTATTTTCTTCAGTACTACGTGCAAACAGACAATTCTTGCCATATAAAGTTCTGCTAACCGATCTCCTGAGTAAGTTGTCTTTACCGGTATAAAATGTGCAACTTTAGTTAAGAGATCCACTATAACCCATATGGAATCATATCCACCTTGAGTTCTGGGTAAACCGGTTATGAAATCCATACCAACTTCTTCCCATTTCCATTCAGGTATCTTTAAGGGTTGCAATTGTCCTGCTGGTCTCTAGTGCATAGCTTTGACTCTTTGACATATGTCACATAATGCAACATATTCGGCGACTTCCCGTTTCATGCTTGGCCACCAAAACCTTTTCTTTAGATCCTGGTACATTTTGGCACTTCTCGGATGAATTGAGTACTTGGAATCATGGGCTTCCTCCAAAATTAACTGCTTCAGATCCTCTTTGTTCGGCACACAAATGTGCCCTTTAAACCACATAGTACCTTGCTCATCCAGCTTGAAATCCTTTGCCTTACCTGCATCCATTTTGGACTTAATTCTTTTGATTTTGTTGTCATCTTTTTGGCCTTCCCTGATCTGATCTTCTAGGGTAGGTTTTACTTCCAAGGTTGTTAAGAGTCCTCCGGTACCATTTCCAGTTCTAATTTCTGGAAATCCTTACACAATTCTGCCTGACTTGATTCCAGCAGCGTCTTTACACTGTGGTTCTTTCTGCTCAAGGCATCCGCCACAACGTTGGCTTTACCAGGTTGGTAATGAATTCCAACATTATAATCCTTGATTAACTCTAGCCATCTTCTTTGCCTCATATTTAGGTCAGCTTGTGTGAAAATATACTTAAGACTTTTATGGTCGGTATATACTTCACATCTGTTTCCGATGAGATAATGACGCCATATTTTTAGGGCATGCACTACAACAGCCAATTCTAGATCATGGGTCAGATAATTCTCCTCATGCGGCCTCAATTGCCTTGATGCATAGGCAATTACTTTCCTGTTTTGCATCAACACCCATCCCAATCCCTGACGCGATGCACCACAATAGATGTTGAAGCTTTGATGAACGTCAGGTAAAACTAATACAGGTGCTGATGTTAATCGTTTCTTCAACTCCTATCACACTCTAGTGTCCATAAGAATTTCTTTTCCTTTTTCAACAATTGCGTACGGGGTCTCGTAATCGTGGAGAATCCTTCGATGAAACGACGGTAATATCCCGCCATTCCAAGGAAACTACGGATTTGGGTTACCGTCCTCGGTGGTTCCCAATGTAATACTACCTCCACTTTCTTTGGATCTACCGCAACTCCTTCTGCAGTCATTATGTGTCCAAGAAATTCAACCGTATTCTTCTAGAAATCACATTTGCTAAATTTTGCAAACAACTGTTGTTCCCTCAACTTTTCAAGAACTAACCTTAAATGTTCGACGTGCTCTTCTCTTGTCTTGGAATAGACAAGAATATCATCTATGAACACGACAACGAACTTATCCAAATATTCCATAAAAACCTTATTCATCAAGTTCATGAAATATGCTGGTGCATTTGTCAAACCGAAGGACATAACTGTAAACTCGTAATGTCCATATCTTGAGGAGAATGCAGTCTTCGGAATATCCTCTGATCGGATCTTCAATTGATGGTATCCCGATCGGAGATCAATCTTGGAGAAGAGTCCTGCTCTTCTCAACTGATCAAAATGATCACCGATCCTGGGTAGCGGATACTTATTCTTTATTGTGACATCATTGAGTGCACGATAGTCTATACACATCCTAAAACTCCAATCCTTTTTCTTGACAAACAAGATAGGTGCTCCCCATGGCGATGAACTAGGTCTGATAAAACCTTTCTCCAACAGTTCTTCAATTTGTTTCTTCATTTCTACCAACTCATTTGTGGACATCTGGTAGGGTCTCTTGGCTATTGGAGCTGTTCCTGGGACAAGTTCTATAACGAACTCGATATCTCTATCCGGCGGCATTCCCGGTAAATCTTCCGGAAAAACATCTGAAAATTTATTGACTACAGAAACTTCCTCCAAACTGACATCCTTCAAGTTGTTGACCATCAACTGTCCATCTCGCACTGCCGTTGCTTCAAACTCAATCTTTCTCCCTTCTAGGCTCTCGACTGATATGACTCTTCGTCCGCAGTCCAACACTGCCTTGTGCTTAGTTAGCCAATCCATTCCCAGGATAACATCCAGGGTTTGGGTATTAAGGACGATTAAGTTCGCTAGGAACTCTACTCCATTAATTATTAGTCTTACCCCAGAACATCCTACTTTAGATCGGAGTTCTGATCCAGGGTATTGGACTATAAGCACACATTTAAGATTCGCTATATCCATATCATTTTGAACAGCAAAATCTCGGGAAATAAATGAATGTGAAGAAGCTCCGGAATCAAATAAAATAGCAGCTAGTACTGAATTTACTAGGAACTTACCCAGTACAACGTCTGTAGCATTCTGGACCTCATCTGCGGTGATGTGGTTAACTCTGCCTCTCGCAGTTGCCCAGGGTGAGGCTCCAGCTTGAGTAGCTCCCCGATTCCCTCCTTGAGCAGGTGTCATTGCAGGTGTGTTCCCCAGATTAAAGCGAACTGGGGTGACACCTCCCCTCTTAGGGCTGTTGTTGGCAAAATGCCCTATCTTGTTGCAGTGATAGCAATGTCTTCCCACTGCCTACGAGTTTCCTCCGGACTGTACCACCGACCTGGCCGGAGTTTGAACATTCTGGCCACTAGACGATTTGCCGGCAGTGGTGCCCTGTCACCTCCTCTGGGTTGGAATCGGACAAATTGTTGGGGTGCTGTCCTCTGTCTCTGCTGGCCCGGACGACCTCTTGGTTGCGCCATTCTGTGCTTTATGTTGTCATCCAACTCCAGGCGCTTATCCTCCAAGATGGGAGCCTTGTTGAGTAACTCCTGGAAGTCAGGGAATGTGTGGGTGATCAGTCCCACATGCAGCCCTGCATTCAATCCCTTCATAAAGCAGGATTGTCTCGCTTTGTCCATAGCCATGTTCGCTGGTGCGTAGCATGCCAGCTGGGTAATTTTTTTTAAATAATCGGCCACTAACTGGCCCCCTTGCTTTAGGCTCCTAAACTCTTCCTTCTTTAATTCCATGATACCTTCCGGTACATGGTACTGACGGAAAGCTCCAACGAATTCCTCCCAAGTGATTTCTTGGGGATTCTCATGTGCAGCACAGAAATTCTCCCACCATTCCACGGCGGTTCCTTCCAATTGATGAGAGGCATAGAGTACCCTCTCATGTCCCATACACTGGGTTATGTGCAGTTTTCTTTCATCCTCAGCCAATCATCTGCTTCCATCGGATTGGCATTACCCGAGAACGTAGGTGGGCGGGTCCTCATAAATTCTGACAGTCTTGAGTAGGGGTGTGGACCTTGATTACCCCCTGGTTGGACATTTGTAGCAGCTTGATTGGATATCTGCTGCATAGTTTGCATCATGGTGCTCATCAACTGAGTTTGGGCAGCTAAGAAAGCTCCCAAATTCTGCAGATCCACTTGCGATCATTGAGGGATTGGCTCCTCATTCTGGTTGCCTGCCTGGTTGGCACCACTTCCACGAGTCCTCACCATCTGTCGAAAGCTTCCAAGGTTAAGAAAAGCAGAAAGCATAGACAAGTAAAAGAACTTATGCGAGGGAAACAGGTGTAACTTAAATTATTTAGCAACTTTATTAATATAATATAAAATAGTATGGTTGCTCACATGTGCCTAAGGCCATGCAACACATACCAGACACTCACAAACAGAAACAAGTAAACAAACATAAGACTCCACAACGACTCACACCTACTGGCGACTTAAAAACAAAAGACACGACTCAAATAACTTGGCTCAACATTTGAGTCAACTCTGAAGGAAAAAGAACTCTCTCAGTCACTAAGCCACCCGGGGTGCGGTCCTTCCGGTGGATTCTGCGGCGGGTGCGGCGGCATAGGGGCAAACTGGTCCTGATGCCCTACTGCAGCTGGTATAAACGACCCCATTGACTCGGGGGGTTCCAAAGCTGCCTGCTCCGGCTCCTTCGGATCTGGGTCATGCAGCTCCAAAACTGGCTCAGGCTTAGGTCCATACAGAGCCATCTCCAGCTCATGAATCCTTTGCATAGCGTGAGCTAAGTTCTCCCGCAGTTGAGTTCTCACCTCCGTGACCTCGTCGCGGGCTCTCTGCAACTCCTGGACTGTCTCATCCATGGCCTCCTACTGGGAGATGACATACCTCGCCAGGTGAGTGATCATGGCGTCCTCCTCCAAGAGCTCCATCCTGTCGTGGCGATTATCTCGGCGCGGGTGGTGACGAAAGACAGTGCCATCCAACTCTGTAGAGTAGGTGCGGGCGATCTGTCGCATCGCAAGACGTGCCATCTCCTGGATCTCAGCCTCAAATGAAGTCCTCCTGGTGGTGATGTAGATAGGACGGCTCGCCCTCATCCTCTTCCGAGCATAAACAGTGATCTTGACATCCCATGCGATACCAAGTCCTTCCCTCACTATAGAGGTTCCCTGATAGATCGGTCTGTCGAAGCCTCCGAGAAATTGCATCATACGCCAAAGTTCAGCGACGAATCCTCCAGTGCGCTCTCCATAGGTGTGGATCATCCTCATCTGCCAAAACAGACCTTATTTTAAAACCCAAAATAACAACAGAAAAATGCAGCATAGGTATGAACAATAGGGAAAAGATAAGTCGAGATTTCATTGATATCCTTGCTCAAGTTGTTAAAAATTTTAAAAATAATTTTATCTGCCAGACACAGCTAATCTCGGTTAGGGTCAAGACCTACAGTCAACCTGCTCTGATACCACCTTTATCGGGCCCCGATTCTGGGAATCTGGACCCTCTGTGTATTCTGTGCTAGTCCAGGATCATGCTAGCACACACAGTCTTTACAGGGTTGAACATCACAGACATCACAACGATATCATCTTAAATAGTGCAAACATTTATATAAACTGAATTGTACGACCTTATGGTCTCCTTACATAAGATCAGCCACGCAGGGCTTACATTATCAGAGTATTAAAAGATAACAGCGGAAAACAAATAAACTTCGTGGAAGCCTTCATCTTGCCACAGGCAACCGACTGGGCTTGCTCCCTAATTGTCCAGCTCTTCGACATACTCCTCCTCCCACGCTGGTGTAGTAGATTCCTCCACTGATGTTGGGGTTGATGGGCAAGAGGGGGTGAGTACTCAAGGCACTCAGCAAGTAATGCACAGAATGCGGTGCTATTACTACATGCAAGGCTTATTCCAAGGGATTGGCTTACTTGGTTCTTTTGCATCAAACAACATTTTTAAACTAACATCTTGTGTAGATTGAAAGCAGTGAAACATTTAATAACTAGTACTAATTTCTTCAAACAGTTTTGCCCATAAACTTTGCACACAGCCTTAATCAGTTCATTTTCAACACAGGCACACAACCACCCATTCCACATTTTATTTTCGAAAGTCTAACCCTTGACTGTAATCCCTGAGCAATGCTCAATACCGCGAGCACGGCTATTCAATTAGTTTTGACGCTCTGCAGAGGTTGTACACTTTACCCATAACATACAGCCGCTCACCACACAGGTGATTGCACGTAACAAAGCCTTTCAGGAACCTCTACCATAACCAATGAACCTCTCCAAGATTACCTTCACTATCACTTCCCTCACACAGAGTCAAAGTATAGCACAGGACAACACCGTTGGATGGGCACAAAGCCGCAACACATGTACGCTCCCCCACACAGATACACCCAGTGTACTGTCACCCCGAGGTATCAAAGGAAAGATATCAGAACCTTAATCAACCAGGTCTGCCCCATTCCAGACATGTGGTTGTACGGGTGACTCAGGTCAAAGGCTTTGAAGGTGAGGACCTCAACTGACCAAGGCAAGACTTCCAACACTCAACAGTGGCACACACCCAATGTGGCATACAGACTCACATCACTCATCAACCCATTGCCACACAGGCCCACCTGGCACAAAGCCTCTTGCCATTTGCCCCAGTCTAAATCATTTCCCACCCAGTTGATTATTGTGCAACACCTGCCAACAATAACTCAACATTGGTACGGAACCACATAGGTCTCCGTACTTCAATTTCATCATGTAGCATCATCACACTACTTTTCATAATACATTCAGTATTTCATTAGTCAATATTGATGTATTTCCAAAAGATCATGCAAGACTCGTTGCAGGGCTAAGCGTCTAATCACGGTCTAGCCTCCCGTGTTGGCACAATATTATCATCCAACTAGTACAAGCAACCTAGGGTGACAATGATTTGAAGGCATACAAATAGTAATTTCAAGGTGGCGATAACAATATGGGTTGATTAGCTACATTACCCAATTTAATCTAAATTCATTTTAAATAAATTAGCATGCATAATTTCAAAGCATAAATTACATTTTAAAATCTGGGATCAAAATGATCAAAGCATCAATTGCCTTCAAAGAGTTGCTGGTCTTGATCCGAAGCTTGATCTTGAGCGATGAACTCTTCTTCGAAACTTTTCGGCAAATTTGCGTTACGCGTAAAAAATAATATATGCAATAAATAACCAAATCAATAGACTATATCAAGGCAAAAATTCAATTGAAATTCACCATTAAGAAGACCACAATTATACAAATTTTTAGAGACTGGAATCACCTCAATCAGAGTTAAAATACAAAAGTTATAGCCTTTTAAAATTTTAAATAAAATATAAATCAGAAAATCCGATTTGTTTTAATTATTTTTATATGGAAAAATCATGGATTTATGACGTCATCATGACCTAATGATGACGTCAGCACCCAAATGAATTTTGGCCGAAATATTTTTATATAAAAAATATTTATGACATCAGCGATGACGTCAGCATGACACGTGGCTTCTCTCGGACCGACACGTGGCAGCGGTGCATACACCCGGTCTACGAAACAGTGCGGGTCTACGGTGGACTGCCGTTACTGTGCACATGCACCGGCTGATGCATGCACTGGCGTCACCTGGTATGGTCCAGCCAATCACCGATCGACATGCGGCGCTAAATTATTAGCCGAAACTCGATTCAATCTCGTCCATCCGATTTAAAACGAACGGCCGAGATTGATGCGACGTTTCGACTCAGATCCACCCTGAACTAAAATGTGGCTTCACTATGGCCATTGGATCCCGATCGGACGGCTAAGATTAATCGGGCGACGTCGATAGAAACGGCGGTGCTGACTCCTCGATTTCCGCGCGACACGCGTCAACACGGGACTGGCCCGATGCGCGGTGCGATCTTGCCCGCTCGATTCAAAATGAACGACCGAGATGAACCAAGGCTAATCAGCTCTGGCTTACTACGGCGCGACACGCGACGGGATCCAAGACGACCGGTGCGCATCCGACGGCTACGGTACTTACGCGACGCGACAAGATATACACTCTACGATCAAAATCTAATGGCTGAGATTAAACTGACATGAATCTAGACGAAGCAATCTGAACCGTTGATTAAATCCAACGGCTGAAGGGTGAAGATGAAGATTACTGTTAAGTGGCCATGTGGAAGAATCTAGGGCGTTTGGCGATGATCGGACGGTCGACGAAGCTCAGCTGGCGGTGATGTCGCGGCGGCGCGGATCTCATCGGAGAGGAAGAAGATGACGTGGCGACAACGATCCTTGGCGGCTCCGACGACACGGTTTGAAGCAACGGATGCAGCTCGTCGCGAGGAACACCCCGGTGACCTTGACGAAGGTGGGGCTCGAACGGCGGTGTGCAAAAGGGCGGTGGGAAGTCCCAGAACTACGGCGAGCTCCCACGACTGCTATGGTGGGTCTCGGATAGGAAGAGATGGGGCAAAATGCGCGGAAGTAAGTGCTCTACACGGTGCACTAGGTAATGAAGAGGAAGAATAAACACGCCGGCGTTAATCACGCCCAAAATCTCCAGCCATAACGTGCAGCGGCGGCGTTTCCGGAAATGTATGACGAAGCGACGTGGCGCAATCCCAGCCGTCCACGCGGCAACAGATCGACGAACTGGAAACTCGCGCAACACGGCTTCATCTGGTCCATCCAATCCTGATCGCATGGTCTCCCGCAAGCGGCGTTAGGGCTTCGTCGGGCTGGGCCAACAACGCGCACAATAATGGGCTCGGCCCAATACTTTTCACTCTGTTTTTCCTCGATTTTTCAATAAAAATATTTCTAGAAATTCAATTAAATCATTTGGGGCTTTTAAAAGAGCAGAAAAATTCTAGAAAAATTCCTAAAAATACTTTGGGCCATATGAAACTCAAATAAAATATTTCCAGAAAAACTCTACATAAAATTTTGCAATATTTTAATGGATTTCAATAGTGACCATATTCGAATAAATCTGAATAAATTCCAGTAAATTCCCAAAATTTCTCAAAAATAAAAAATACTACAAAATTTAAATTAGAGAAAATTTCGGGGTATTACATGAACAGACGGTAATATCCCGCCATTCCAAGAAAACTGCGAATCTGGGTCTCTGACTTTGGTTGTTCGCAATGCAACACTGCCTCGACTTCACTTGGGTGAATGGCTATTCCTTTAGCTATCATTACATGACCAAGGAATTCTACTTTCCTTTTCCAAAAATCATACTTACTGAACTTAACATACAATTGTTGCTCTCGAAGCTTCCTAAGAACAAACCTCAGGTGTTCTACGTGATTTTCTTCTGTCTTGGAGTAGAATAGAATGTCATCTATGAATACGACAACAAACTTCTCCAGGTATTCCACGAAAGCCTTATTCATCATATTGATGAAATATGTGGGGGCATTAGTCAATCCAAATGACATAACTGTGAACTCATAAAGTCCATATCTTGTTGAAAATGCAGTCTTGGGAACATCTTCTGTGTGAATCTTGAACTGATGATATCCTGATCGAAGATCTATCTTTGAGAAAATTCCAGCTCCTCTTAACTAAACAAACAAATCAACGATCATGGGCAATTGATACTTGTTCTTTATCGTCACTTCATTAAGCGCACGATAATCTATACACATCCTTAAAATTTTGTCTTTTTTCTAAACAAACAAAATATGTGCTCCCCATGGTGACGAATTAGGTCTTACAAAAACTTTTTCTAGCAACTCCTAAATCTGTTTCTTCATTTATACCATCTCATCTATAGGCATCCAATACGGTTTCTTAGCTATTGGGGCTATACCAGGCACCAATTCAATCACAAACTCGATATCTCGATCTGGTGGCATTCTAGGTAAATCTTCAGAAAAAAAATCCAAAAATTCACTAATAACTGGTACTTCTTCTAAACTAACTGCTTTAATACTATTGACCATCATTTGACCATTGCGAACTGCGGTTACTTGAAACTCCACTCTTTCACCTCTTGGGCTTTCAATTGACACAACTCTTCAACCGCAATCCAACACAGCCTTATGTTTGGACAATCAATCCATTTCAAGGATAACATCTAATGTCTGAGTATCCAAAATAATAAGGTTCGCTAGGAACTCAATTCCATCCATGAGCATCTTAACTCCTGTACATCCTAGGTTAGATCGAAGTTCTAGTCTAGTGGATTAGACCAAAAGCATGCACTTAAGATTCATAACATCTAACCCATTCGCAATGGCAAAATCTCGAGAAATAAAAGAATGCGAAGGTTTGGAATCAAATAAAATTGTTGCAGGTACTGAGTTTACTCGGAACTTACCCAGCACAACGTCCAATGCTTCCTGGGCTTCATCAGTCGTGATGTGATTGACACGACCTCTCACTGTGGCCTGGGGTGTAGCTCTGGCTTGGACAGCTTCACGGTTTGCTCTGGGTGCAGGCGTCTTAGCTGGTGTAGGACCAAGGTTAATGTGGATAGGCGTTACACCTCCTCTCTTAGGACAGTTGTTGGAAAAAATACCCTAACTCACTCATTGCAACTGAAATAGTGTCTGACGGTCGACTATTGGCTCCCTCCTCTTGCATTATTAGCCTAAACAAGTGTTTGGAAGTTCTGACCACTTGGACGTTGTGTAGGAGATGGCATCTTGAATATAGCTTATGGCTGAAACCTGACAAATTGGTGAGGTGCAACCCTCACTCTTTGCTGTCCTTCGCGAGCTCCTTGCTATGCCATTCTGCGTTTGCGGTTATCATCCAGCTCCTTGCGCTTATCTTCCAGGATAAGGGCCTTGTTGACAAGCTCTTGATAATCAGAAAAATTGTGGGTAATCAACCCAACTTGAAGTCCACAATTCAGTCCCTTCATGAAGCAAGATTGTCTTGCCTTGTCTGTTGCAACGTCTTCAGCTGAATAAAGAACAAGCAGTGTGAATTTGTCCAAATAATCAGCTACAGACTGGCTTCCTTACTTGATTGCTAGGAATTCTTCCTTCTTCAAGTCCATAACACCTTCTGGTACATGGTACTGGCGAAAAGCAGTAGAAAATTCTTCCGAAGTAATCTCTTGTGGGTTCTCCTATGAAGCACAATAATTCTCCCACTATTCAGCAACTGCACCTTCCAACTGATGAGAAGCATAAAGCACCTTCTCATTAACAACACACTGGATGATGTGCAGCTTCCTCTCAATTGTTCTGAGCAAATCATCAACCTCGATTGAGTTAGCATTCCTGGAGAAAGTAGGCGGATGGGTCCTCATGAGGTCTGATAACTTTGAGTATGAATGGCTCCCATTGTTAGCAGCTTGATTGGCATTGTTAGCAGTTGCTTGATTGGTCTGCATTTGTTGCATCATGGTCTACATAAGCTGGGTTTGTGCAACAAGAAAAGCTCCAAAATTCTGCATGTCAACTGGTGGAGTTGTTTGAGGGATTGGCATCTCGTTATGATTCTCACTTGGTCAAGTTCTACTTCCACTAGCTCCGTTGTTTTCGCGAGTCTGAACCATCTATTGATCACTTCAAGGTTTAGAGAAAAGAAGGAAAAACATAGACAAGTAATATAATATTTTATGCGAGGGAAAGTTTTAAATCCAAACTCCAAATATAAAGACTTTTTTAATATCTTGGTATGATTGCTCACAAGTGCCTCAGGGCAATGCAACATATATTGCACTATCAATGATATTAAAAACTCTCATTAACCTAAGCACACAATACTAACACCTAAAGGGAGACATTCTTAACTTAAACTCATATGACTCACACACTGAGCCACTAACACTAGACTAGGACATTGTCTAATCGCTAATCCATCCAGGCTGCGGTCCTCCAAGTGAGTAGTACGGTGGGTGACGCAGCATTGGCGCGAACTGGTTCCGATGACCAGGAGTCTCATTGGATGATGCAGACTCCTTCCCTTCGGGCTAAGACTCAAGCTCCTCGGGGTCCTCCTCAAACTCCTCTTCCTCCAGCTCTAGCTCAGCATCCTCTTCCTTGATGTAGAGGGCCTCCTCCAGCTCAGCAATCCTCTATGAAGCCATCCTCGTGGTCTCGCATAGATCCTCCTTGGCCTTCTCCAAAGCTTCATAGACCTTCTCAAGCTCCTGGGTGGTGGCCTTCATGACGTTCTCATGTGCAATGGTGAAACGAGAGGTGAACAACCATAGCATCTTCTTCGATCCTATTTCTGGCATCCGTAGTCGCTCCTCCGAGTGGGTGATATTTGAACATCGTAGACTCCAACTCGCCAACGTAGTCTTGAGCAATGCGACGGAGTTATAAGCGTGCGGACTCCTGGATTCCTACCTCGAACGATGATCTCCTCACAGTGATGTTGATGGGGCAGCTTCCCATGGTGTTCCCCCAGGCATAGATTGAAGTTTGCACAGAATCCTTCGTACTTTTCCGTTAACAACCTAGCTAGTACCTCGATAGATAGGCCTGTCAAATACTCACAGCAGCTATAATATCTTCCATAGCTCAGCAGCGAATCCTCCCTTGCGTTCTGAAGGACCATGTGGAGGTCCATCCATGTTTGTGATGAGTATTTGACTTTATTTGAGCAAGGTGTGCTCAAGTTTGAGTTTGATTTGGATTGATTTTCAAAATGAAGCAATTTGAGTTGTCTCTGCCAGAGTGGCGACTGGTCGTATGGGACGCGGTAGTGATGAGTTGGATGGTTTATTGCACATCTTTGTGGGCATTGCTATGTGAGGAGTTTCCTTGTCTTTGATGGTTGCAGGCGACGGTGCTAGGTCATGGTGAGGCGAAGGATGGCCGGACTAGGCGAGGCGTCGGAGGTCAGACGGTTGGGAGATCGCGGAAGATGATCGGAGGCGGAGTCGGGCAAGTCAAGAAGACAAGGAAAGGGGTTGATGCTAGCTAGATGCGCGTGGATCAATGAGGGCCATCGGATTGAGGTCTAGTTGATAGGTTAGCGGGTCTAGGTAGTATGCTTTGAAAACCGTGCAAGAAAACCGGTATGTGTGTAGGTTTTGGGTTAGCCCTTGCATGGCTGTGTCGTGGGTTAATCCTAGCCCTTAGATGAGTGTTCTAGGGTTGAGGACTCATCCAAGGGTGGTAGGTGGCCCAAGAGTAGTATAAATAAGGGTGGAGGGTAGCCTCCTTCCCTTGAAGGTGTTGAGGTTTTGATGCTCATTTGAGCTTTGCCCACATGAATGTGAGGCTTTGTAACCTCCTTCCAGAAATGAAAGTTTTATCCATCCACCTCTGAATTTATTTTGCGCATTTACATTATGTCTTTACTTTACATAATTTAAATTCAGCATTTACTTTCCATAATTACATTCCCGCAATTTACTTTCAAGTAATTTGGATTTGCATCCCCTCCTTCTAAATGCTGCTGATCTTGGATGTTTTGAGTGTGTTCATATGGTTTTACATCTCTTTTGCACTCTTGGATTGAGTAGAGAACATCTTTTCTTTCAAGTTCCAACTTTGTTCAGAACTTGTTCTTCGCGCGACAGTCAGTGTTTGATTTTTGTAAAATTATAGAAAAATAATTTTTGAGTGATTCTTCTTATAGGAGGTGCGGGACTCTAATATACACCTGAAGAAAAATTTTGGACTTCACTTGTTGCAACTTTTGGGCGCCATGAGGTGAAAACTGAGCCCCAAACTTTCTGCTCGATGTTCTTGAGCATACTGTGTTCTTAGATTTTTCCTGTTTTTGCTGTACGGAGTTTTGAGGAGAAATTTGGTGGAGTTCTTCACAACTCTGATACTCATAGGGATAAAAATTCTCAGAATTTTGTGAGCTGCAGAAACCCACCAACCTCCTGTGCAAATTGAGGACAAGTTCTGGAAATTCTGCTTTTGCTTTTCTGAAAGTGACTTTTGTGATTTGAAATTGATGTCCTTTCTAAAAGCAAGAGTTTGAATTGATTCCTCTTTATCTTGGACACTAGACAACCAGGATTGTGACTCAAAAATCCCCACATATTTTATGGTACTTATCCATGCAAGCTTGGGGTACACATAGTTGTCTAGTTTTTCGGGTTTTTCACAATTTCCTTTGAGCGATCTTGTCGAGGTTTTTGTTGGAGTATTTTGGGGGAATTTTTATTTACGACCATTCACCCCCCCTCTGTTCGCCATCTCGGTCCTTCATGTTCACTGTAGATGCTCTCCATTTTTATCTGTAGAAGATGATTCTCGCGAAACCTTAGCGTAAAACAAGAGAGAAGCAGAAAATTTCAGCAAGGGAAAAGCAAGAAAGATAGGATAAGTCAAGAACTCTTTGATCTTGTAAGTTAGTTTTGACTTTAGAACATAGATTTTGACACTCCTAAGACAACCAGACTTGCTAGGGCTTGACCTACAATCAGTATGGCTCTGATACCACCTCTGTCGGGCCCTGAATATGAAAATTCGGACCCTCTGTATATTCTGCACTAGACTAGTATCATGTTACTGCACACATGCTCAACATAGAGGAATACCACAATCATACTCGATGATAACATAAATAAGACTTCATCAAATTAAATATAACTGTTAAATGACATCATGGTGCACCTTACATGAGTACGCCACACAGGGATAAGACTGAAAAATAAATGAAAGAGCAGCATAAATAATTTATTCATAGAAACCTTTCAATCTGCCACAAGCAACTGATAAGGCTCATACCTTAACCGGTTGTCACCTCCTTGTAGTCCTCCTCATAAGTAGGCGTAGCCTCTTCTCCAACTGGTGATGTGTTGTTGCAAGGGGTGAGTACATAAAGCACTCAATAAGTTGTGCATAGAGATTCAAGTCTATCATACTATATGCATGGCTTATTCCAAAGGAATGGCTAATATGGTTAATTTGCAATAAAGCAGAATTTATGGCATAATAGCATAAATAGATTGTAAAGACAGTAAAACAAATAATAACATTAATAGGTTTGTCAGTTATTTCCCAAATAAAGTAGCTCACATCCTTAAATCATTTTCAAACTTCCATAGGCATTCAGCCTCCATTCCCAATTCATTTTAATAAAACCTAACCCTTGACTGTAATCACCGAGCAATGCTCAATACTACGAGCATAGCTATTTGAATAGGTTTGACACTCTACAGAGGTTATATACTTTAACCACAAGATACAATCATACACCACAAAGGTGAGTGATTATAACAAAGCCTTTCCAATGCTCTGTCTAAATTCAGTACTGCTCGCTGAGGTTTCAACACTGGTGGGACTGGTTGCCACATACAGGGCCCCCTCATGCCATGTGAGTCTACCCATGCACCCGGAACCCACACCACCACAACAGTACCAATGCCTAGGCATAACAAATTAATGAGCTAGGTCTGTCCCATACCAGACATGTGGGTGTATGAATGACTCAGTTCAAATGCTTGCAAGGTTAAGTCTTTAAAATACCAAGGCAAGACTAACCAAAAATTCACCATTCCACTACCATCAATAATCATTATCAAAAACAATGCGACCACCCAAAAGCCACATTGGCCCACCATAACACCACAACTCTTGCCACTTTCCTCAGTCTAAATTATTTTACCACCCTAGTTGATTACCGTGCACCACGTGCCATCAACAACATCAATAACATTGCATGACAATACCTGACACACATATTTATAAACATGTTCCATATTCATTAAGCAAGATTAACCTTTTCACATAAAATAATATCAATAACTCGTTGCATGGCTAAGCAAACTATTCACGTTCTAACTAACCCACAATGGCAATTTATAGCTACCAATTAATAAAGAACTATACTAGGGTGACAAGTGAAATATGACATACAAATCACAAGGTAGACATAATTCAATTTGGATGAATAGATATTCCCAATTTAATTGAAACAAATATATATTTGAGTTAGCATGCATTAGTTTAAAACAATATAACTTTAGAAACATGGGTTCAACATGATCAAAGCACTACTCTGGACCGGGTTCTTGGGTTGGCTCCTCGCTTATGAATACCTCGGGCACTTCAACGTCTACGCAAGAGAAGCGATAAAGAAATAAATACAAAAAATAAAAAGCAAACTCAACTCCAAAAATTAAATAAAATTCACTAATTAATATAGCTCAATTTTACAAATTTTTAGAAACTAGAATCTGAAAGACCATGCGGAGGTCTACCTATATTTGTGATGAGTATTTGACTAAATTTGAGCTTGGTATGCTCTGGTTTGAGTTTGATTTGAATTGGATTTTCAAATTGAAGCAATTTGAGTTGTGTCTACCAGGAGCAGCACTACCGACCTCAGGAGGGTGGTACTGCCGGCTAGGGGGTGGCCCTACCGGCCTAGGAGCGGTAGTTATATTCCAGAGAGGGTCTTCGCTGGGAATTCAGGCGAATGGTAGTGCCGGCCTGGGAGCTGTACTACCGGCCCTAGGGGACGGTAGTGCCGACCTATTGAGCGAAGTTTGAATTTGATTTTTTAAATTGCATAAGATTTATTACATATCATTTTGGGAATGCTATGTGATGTGTTTCCTTATTTTTGATGGTTACAGGAGGACGGTGCTAGGTCATGGTGAGGCGAGGGATGATCTGGACTAGGCATGGTGCACCAGAGGTCCAGATGGTCGGGGATCGCTGGAAGATGATTGGAGACGGAGTCGCTGTGATCTTAGAACACAAATAATGGATGAGATGTTAACTAGGAGCTACTCGAATAAAGGAGGGCCGTTGGTTCGTGGTCTAGGTGATAGAGTAGCGGGTCTAGTTAGTGTGTTTTGAAAAGCATGCAAAATCCGTTAGACCATGTATGAGTAAGTGAGTCAATCCTAGCCCTTGATGGTGATTCTTTGGGTAGAAGTTACTCATCGAAGGGTGGAGGATTACTCAAGAGTAGTATAAATAGAAGGGTAGGGGTAGCCTTCGTTCTCTTGAAGTTTTAGAGGTTTTGTGCTCCTTTAAGTTTTGCGCACTTTGTTGTGAGGCTTTGTAAACCTCCCTTCCAGAAATAAAAACTTTATTTACTCATCTCTGAATTTATTTTTCGTATTTATATTATGTCTTAAATTCGGCATTTATATTTCGTACTTACATTCTTGCAATTTACATTCCCGCAAGTTGGATTTGCCTCCCCTCCTTCTACTTGCTTGTGCTTCTTGTGCCGAGGATGTGTGATTGATGGATGAATCTTCTTCAGATCATATCCCAATCATATAGGCAATCGTTGCGTGTTCTTTGCAAGAAATCAATCTTTTGGCTTGAAAGAGAATGATTTTTTGTAGATCATGTTCTTGAGTTTTTGAGGGCTGATTCCTTGGTGTTCTAGCTTGCTATGACTTGCGGGAAACCATCTAGGATCATCTTGATCATCAAGAACTCACGAGCAAGCTTAGGTCCAAGTTTTTGTTCTTGAGCCCGTTCTTGAGCACTCTTCCTTAAATTTCAAAAAGGTTGGAATTTTGACATCAATCCTTATGATTGAAGGTTGGACTAGGTTCTTGACATCCATAGGAAGGTGTCTACAAAGTTTCACAGGGTTTGGATTAGCCGATCAAAAGATTCATCTTTTTATATTTTAGTTTGTGCTGATTTTACTATTCACAAGCAGTTTTTTTAACGTAGCTGCATTAACCCGACACTACCGCTATACTAGCCCAGTAGTGTTGGGGTACTATTAATGGAGCGCTACCGGGCTCATCTGCGGTAGTGCCGCCCTCAGCTAAAGATTTTGGAATTTTGTGTTCTCCATTTTGCTTTGGTGAAGTGAGGTTCTTGTTGGGTTGTTTTGAGTGGGAAAATTTTATTTGGGATCATTCACCCCCCGCTCTGTTCACCATCTCGATCCTTCAGAATCACCTCAATCGAAGTTTATGAAGGAGAATGAGTTAAATAAAGTTTGAAATAAAAGATAAATTAGAAAATTTTTAGAAAATCCGAATTTATTGAATTATTTTTCTACTGGAAAAGGGTTTTATGACATCACTATGACGTCAGCACACACGTGGCTTCAGCACATGCTGACACGTGGTACCGGTGCATAGACTCGGTCCATGGCTTCACTGAGTCCACAGTGGACCGCGGCACTATACCATGGTGAACCCTAGAGCAACCACGTGGCTATACCGTGGTGGCGACACATGGCGTCTTCTCAGTCGTCCAGATTAGATCGGCATGCAACACATGGCTATACTGAAGTAGCACGCATCGTGGCTAGCTCGACGTGCGACACATGGCACACATCTAACCGTGCCTTGCAGATCTGACGGCCAAGATTACACGGGGCAGGCGAAGCGGCTAGGCACACGTGGCAAGATTCGGACCGCACACTTTAGATCCAACGGTCAAGGATGAACGCGGCGATAGGTTAACCGCGGTGTTGGCACACGGCACGATCCCGCCCACCCAATCCAAATCAGACGGGCATGGCTTGCGCACAGAGTGATAGCTACACGGCATAATCTAGATCGTACGTGATAGATAGGATAGCTAAGGAAGCTCGTGAGGGCAGCGATCGCAAGGTGGTGCGAGACAGTGGACTTCTCATCGGACTTGAAGACGATGACCAAGGCAGCGGCGTTTTCAAGATACGATGACGACATGTTCATCGTGGTCTGGTGCGTCTTGGCGCGTGGAACTCACAGGTGACCTCAACGACGGTGCAAACAAGTCGATGCGATGTTCTATGGGAAAAATGGTGGTGGCTCCTCTCGGCTACTCTGGCGAGCTCGCTCTCGTCAAATGTCGTAGCTTGGGCGATGAGGCTTTAGGAAAAACATGTAGCACGAGATGGGGACATCGAGAGCTAAGTAGTGCAATTTGTAGCACCCTCGGCTTTCGTGTAGAGCACAGAGTCCAAGGAGAAAAGGCAGCGGCAATGGATTCAGTTGAGATACGGCGAGACCGATGTGGCTGCTTCTCAGCCCTCCATGCGGTAGAATGGACATCGTGATGCAAGGAAGTGCAGCCTAATCCGAGCCAGACACCGATGGCTAGATGCGGTGTGGCGAAATCACAGCCAACAGATTGAAATCCATTGGCGGGAAAACTTAGGTTTTGGGAAGGCAGGCTGCGCAGGCTGACGACGCGGAGAAAATGGGCCAGCCCACTGGGCTGCGGCCCAACACTGTGTGGATGACTTTTAAAAGCATTTTCCAATAAAAATAAATCCCAAAAATTGAATAATCTGAAATAAATAAGAAAAATACCTAGAAAATTCTAGATAAATTACAGAAAATACTTTATGGCATTTGGAACACAAATAAAATATTTCCAGCAAAAATTTATATACACTTTTCATATATTTATATAAAATTTCACAAAGGGTTCAATTCAAAAAAAATGTAAATTAATTTAATAAATTCCAAAAAAATTATAAAAATATAAAATGCATATTAAATCCAATAGATGCAGAAATTGGGATGTTACAAGGTTAAACCTTGTCAGTTGCCTGTGAGATAATTGGGCATGGCATACTGCTAAGTATTTGTATCTTCTGATGCGTTGTGTAAGCCTTCATGTCTTTATGTACGGACTATGACATATTAATGAAATTAAGAGCTTGTGTGTGAATGTGGTAAAAATGTTGTAAATATGCGCACTAACCACTGATCATGGGACTAGTAAAGCATGCACGTGGGACCTTCTTGGTATTTCATGCTAGGAGAGATGGTCTCCACACGCTTGATGCTCACCTCAAAATCGTCATTGGTAAGATGAGACATAGAACGCTAATTTGTGAGACCCCATTCTGATGAACAGGAACCTCCATGTGATTACTATGCTATTCCCTGGATCAGTAGCTAGCACTCACATGTTTACAACAATTGGAATCACAACCACACTACAATTAATTACAGCGGAAACTAATATACAAAGAGAAGCTTACAAAATAGAGGATAGCAGCAAAAGAAGCAATATCTTGTAGTTTGCCCATCCGACCCGCAGGCAACTGACAAGGCATAAACTCCAGATAGAACACGATGAAGAAGATCCCGCAACCTACGACGAAAGAGACTCGAAGCCTCGCTAACTTCCACCTAAAATAATAATTAAGCAAGGGTGAGTACTTTACGTACTCAGCAAGACTTGAGTAAAACCTATAATATATGCAGGCCATTTCAAAAGAAAGGCTTCTACAGTTAATTTGCATAAAGCGAAATTTAAATTGTAAAACAAGTTATCATTTGCAAACGAAATTTATAAGAGCAAGTTGATTGATAATAAAATAGATACAACAGTAAGTAGTACTCATAGTCCTCCATGACGTGAGTTCGAAATAATCCAAACCATAAGGTCCATCAATGCCAGCCCTTCGACATCAAGCAACAGTTTCTAAAAACAAGTTCAGACCAAACACATTTTAGAAAATTACCAATGACTCTAACATTGGAATAACATTACCAAGTGCCCTTGACCGCGGGTGCGGCTAATCAATTAGATCTTACACTCTGCAGAGGTGTACAACTTTAACCACAAGGAATGATGAACCTTTTCGCCAGATCAATTAACATACTTCCTTTGGCGTGTCGGCAAGGAGATCATGCAGAGCCATTACATTATCTAGACGTGGCTTTACACCAGCCTAGGACGTTAACCCTCGCCCTAAAAACAGAGACACTCACCCAAGTCATGGATCCACATTTATCACACCCAACACCACGTCTCTGTCCATGGCAAGGCGTACACCGTTGCATTGGTATGTAGAAACCCCTACATGCAGACCAGACTGGAATGCCTGTGCTAACTCCCGCCTTCCGTAGATGCAAAGCCACATCTAAATAACTTAATAGGCTAAGATTGTCACATACCAGCCCTCGTGGTTGTACGGAATTCTTGGATCTACCGCCCCATTGCTCGGTCCTTAATCCGACATGGGCGATACTCCACCCTACACTACATGCATTTCCCTTTGCACATCCGGCTATCGCCATTAATCGCCCGCGTCAAACCATGATTTTATTTTGGGGTTTTTAGCAAACTACCAGCAACCATTTTTACCAAAAAGGACCATTTAGGTTCCATATAAAACATTTCAGGAAACAATTTTAATCATGATCATCTGCCCCACAAAAAGCTAAAGCATGGCTAAGCAGGTTTAACATGATCGCATATACCCAATTTGGCATTAATTAATGTCTAGCCCTATTCTATGGTTATCAAGGTTCACATTTCCATAATTATCAAGGAGTTTCATGTGACAATAGGTATATCTACCAGTACCACAAAATAGCGGATTTACAGAAAGTAAACGCATGCATGAAACATTTTAGTAAACACAATGCAAATTAAATACTGGGATCAAGATGGTCAAAGGGGTGATTGCCTTGCTTAATCATTGCTTACGGTGAAGGCTTGGTTGCAGCTGACGATGTCGACGACGGAGGCAATGACGTCGGGTTCTACACATCGTTTAACGAGAAATATAGCAAATAATAAACTTCAATAAGGGCAAAAAGAAAACAGATAGAATACCAAATAAAGACTCACTGAAGAAAATAGGAATAGATTAGGGTTCGGATTATATGATTTCACATTCTTATGCTTTAATTGATTAGGAATTCGAATCATTACTAGCCTTTAGGATTATCACGACACGGATTCTCATACAGATTATTTATTCTTGCTTTATGAATTCAAGAGGCTAAAATTATGAATTCTTGTATTTATAGATACGAATTCTAGATGCTAAAATTATTTAGATTAATAAAACTAAGACATTAGGTCATTATGCTAAATGATATGAATGAATAGCACTTAACCCTTAATTGATTAAGCATAATAAGAGGTTTGAATATGTTAAATTTGCTAGGATAGGTTACTGGTTCCATATTCCTGGTTTTTAAGAAGGTTCTGAAGATACAAATATTTTATTATAGACATCTTCATTATTACTGATTCATATTATAAAGCTTAGAAAACATAATACTTAGGGTTATTTAACTAACATTATTTATATGGAAAGCATGATGAAATATGGTTATTTCATCATAATAATATAGTATATACTTTGGATAATGATTCTAAACAAATTTTATGAATTATAATGTTTAGCTGAAGAGCTAAGTGCATTGCTGAAAAGCTATTATGACACTAAAGTTTACGTTGAACAAAATCGGCCAAAAAGGGCTACAACTATCCTTATCATATTAGGGTTTTGCATAAGCAAAAACTATATGAACCATATGTTATAAATAAAATATTTTTCCAAAACATAGTAGTACATATCCTAAACATCATTTCTGATTTATTCTACATGGGATTCGTATTAGGACGAGGTATTCTATAGATTGATGAAAAGGCTTAAGTGTTTCTAAAATCCAGAAATCATAATACTTAAGGTTATTTCACATATAAGTTTTATATGTTAAGCATGACAAAATGAGATTCTTTCTTTAGAATATGATAGTATTAACTTTGTACAGTATTTCTAAACTGATATTATAAATTTTACTATAAAGACGAGTTATTTTATTTGCTATTGAAATAGCATAAATGACCACAAAGTTAACGTTATAGCGAGTCGGATTTCGTTTACATTTTGTGGCTACACCTTATAAGATTATTGATCCATTTTTTAGAAATTAGTAGGGGATGACACTAAGAGTGTTTTAAAGCTAGTTCCGTGATATTTGGCTTTTATCCAAGATGTTTTCTATATAAATGATCACTAGGGCCTAATATGGACTTAGTTCAAACTTGTATAAATATGAAGTAATTTTTCATAACCAAGAAGGATATTACTTTTTTAAGATTCTAGGATTTAATTGTAACATCCCAAAATTTGGCTTAATTAAGTTTTTATTTCTTATTTGTGCATTTATGATTTTCTGGAATTTATTTGGAATTTTTCTGGATTTATTGGAATTTATTTTAAATCAAGTTTATTGCCTCTTATTCAAATCTATTTAAATTTATACAAAGTTAAAATAAAGTTTTGCCAAAAATATTTTATTTGAGTCCAGGATGTCTCAAAGTATTTTTGAGATTTTTCTTGGATTTTTCCTAATAATTTAATTGCCTAAAACCAATTAAATGAATTTCTGGAATTATTTAAAATAATAAAGTTGTAAAATCCTTTAACAAAGATCTTGGGCGAAGCCAAATCTTGTGCGCTTAGAACCCATTCGGTATGACCAGTAGCCAGCGTCGTCCGGCCCGTTTGGCCCACGTTCTAGAGGAGCAAGCGTGGACCGTAGGATCGTGATCGGAGGGTAGAGGGCGTGTCGAAACCCTAATGAATCCTGGGCGTCTATTTCGTGTACGCCTCGGATTCCTCCGCGTTGAGCGCACGGTGGCCGTCCGTTGCGACACATGGATGGCCGGATTGCTTCGTCTTCGTCGTGTCCGACCGGGACTCCTCCGCGCCGTTTCCATGTTCGCAAAGGACTCCGCCTTGAGCACGCCTTCCGATGCTCTATAAAAGCCGTGATGCGTCGCCCGAGGTTCCTCGTCAGCAGCCGCACACTTTTATCGGAGTCGTTTGGCAAGAAGCATCGGGGTGAGAGCAGAGGAGCTCGCCGGAGTTGAAAGCGCAGGACGCCTCGGTTTTCGCTCGGTTTCGTCGCCGCCGTTGGGTCTCCGCCGCCGCTGGGGCCATCTTCGCGTTCGCCGAACCACGCCGCGCAGAACCAGCAGCGTCTCGTCGCCGGAGTCGCGCCAAAACGCCGCCGCCGTGGTCTTCGTCTTCGGGTCCGGTGAGAGTTCGCCGTCGCATCTCCATCGCTAGATCCAGAAGCTCTAGGCCGTTAGATCGAAATCCGGTTGCAGCGTGATCTTGCGTCGTGATGATCGGTGGCCGTTCGATCAGATCTGAGCGCATCGGATGGCGCCGTCGCCGCAACCAATCACGGGCAGCCGCGTGTCGGGCGCAAGCACCGAAGCGTTGTGGACCGGGTTCACCGTGGTCCAGAGCCACGCGGTGGAACCAGTCTATGCGCCGGGACACGTGGCAGGCTCCGATTGGTCGAGTCGGGCATGACATCAGCGTTACCTCATGCTGACGTCATAAATCGCTTTTTCAGAATAAAAATAAATCTGTTAATTCTGAATTTCTAATTTTTGTAATTTCAGTATTTATTTCAAACTTCAAAAGGCTATATCTTTTGCATCGTAACTCGGATTTGAGTGATTCCAGTTTTTAAAAATTTGTAAAATTGAGATCTATTTAATGGTGAATTTTATTTGATTTTTGGAGTTCATTTGCTCTCTGTTTTGGTATTTATTTGCTTTTCTTCTTGGTACCGCGTAAGACGTTGAATTGTGCGACACTTCGGAGGAAGATCCAGCAACTCAAGAGCAAGTTCCAGAACCAGATCAGGACCTATTCCAAGGCAAGTTGTGCTTTGATCATGTTGAACCCATGTTTATAAAATTGCTATGTTTATTTTACCCTATTGCATATATTTCAAATATACAATTGTTTCAAATTAGATTGGGTTTAGCTAATATACCAGATTGATTTATACCCTACCTTGTCATTGTATGCCATGATCCATTGTCACCCTAGATTGGTTAAATATAGTTGGTTAATAATTATAATCAACATTGGAGGTTTAGACCGTATTAGTTGCTTAGCCATGCCACGTCATCACATGTGTCAGAATCATTGATAATTAATCTTGATTAATGGAATATGGAACAATGTTAAGAACTTGTGTGTCATGTGGAATCACACGATGAGATTGAGTTGTTGTGGCGAGTCATGTCACGCATAGCGATGTTGAATTGTTGATGGCACGTGGTGCTTGGTATTCAACTGGGTGATAATAACTTAGATTGGGGCAAGTGACAAGGGGCGAGTATGCCAAGGTGGGCCCAATGGGCAGAGGGTATGTGGATGTCTTGCCTTGATCACACTAAGGACTTAACCTTGCAAGCCTTTGACCTGAGTCAATCATGCAACCACATGTTGTAATGGGACAGCCTAGCTGATTAATTTGTAATGCCTTAACCTGGTACTATCATTGGTGGTGTGAGTTCCCGAGTTATGGTGTAATTCACATGGCGCAAGAGGGGGGCCCTGGTTGTGGTTTGAGACCCACGGTGTTGAAACCTTAACGGGTAGTACTGAGTTAAGTCAGAGCATTGTAAAGGCTCTGTCATGATTTCTCTGCCGGCACACCAAAGGAAGTGTGCTAATGGCCAGGCGCAAAGAGAATATCATGCCGTGTGGGTAAAGTGCATAACCTCTGCAGAGTGTGAAACTATTCGGATAGCCGTGCTCGTGGTATTGAGCAATGCTCGGGAATTACAGTTAAGGGTTAGCTTAATTAAAATGAACAACTTGGTTGGGATGGCAGAATGCCATATGGAAGATGGAATTTGACTTAAGATTGGAAACTTGGTTTACTTGAGAAAAGCTGAATCTATCATTATTGTTATTTGTTTTACCGTCTTTACAATCTATTTATTGTATTTGTTCGTAAATGCTGCTCTGTTGCAAAATAGCCATGATAGCCTATCCTTTGGAATAAGCCTTGCATATAGTTACATAGAATTGCATTACATGCACAACTTGTTGAGTGCTTTAAGTACTCACCCTTGCCAACAATAACATCACCGGTTGAAGAGTCTACACCAATCTTTGGAGGAAAGATTCCGGAGGAGGCGAATGTTTAGGCGCAAGCCTTGTCGATTACTGTGGTATCTTGAGGGTTACCTACGTTTCCATTCGCTAGATTTAATATATTATTGACCTTGCAAGGCATAGTCATGTAAGTGGACCATAAGGTCATTCAACCAATAGTATGTATCATATGATGTCTTTCATAATATTTTCGCTATGTATGATTGTGATATTTACTTATGTTGAGCTGTGTGCACTAGCGTGATCTGGACTAGTGCAAGATATACAGAGGGGTCGGATTTGCATATTCGGGTCCCGATGTAGTGGTATCGAGCCATCTTGTTGTAGGCCTTGACCCTAGATAGTGCAGTCGTCTCTATAGGAACTTCAAAATTATTTTCTAAAGAAAAGAATTAACTTGGAAGAATAATATGTTCTTGACTTATCTTATTCTTCTATTCCTTTCCTCGTCAAAATTTCTCTTTTTTTCCCTGCTGAATTTCTTGTTCTCTCCCTTGCTGGATCGAGTTAAAAACCTTATCTGAGTTGTCTTGGTAGTTGACGTGCCACATCATAGAAGAAAGCATCAAATGTTCGCTGTCAACCCTGAAGATCAAGAAGGAGGGGATCATCGAGCTCAAGGAAGGAGTAGATCGGTGAAGTGTTCCAGAAGTTAAATGACCTATGCTTCGAATAGCCAGTTGAGACTCATGTGTGGGAGTCGCGTCTGCTTAAGATAGAAGTGTTACCCTTTTAGACGGTAGCTTTGTGTGTATAGGTTGAATTGGTTCTTCCTTGATTGCTGAGTGTGCAGTATGTGTTGCAGAGCTTTTAGGCTTATATAAGCAACAATACCAAGTTAGTAATATTGTTTGCTTTAATTATTGGGTTAAACCTATCTCCCCTGCTTTAGGATTCTTGCTTCTTACCTATGCTATTTCCCTCTTCCCTATTCCACGTGAAGCAATCAAGCAGAGGGTTCAGATTCGTGGAAACAACATAATCGATGGCGTGAAAATCAATCCAAGGAGAATCTCAATAGTGGAGTAGTTCTTCAACCGTCGATCAGATGGATATGCAGAGTTTGAGAGAGTTCTTGACTGCTCAGACTCAGTTGATGCATGCTATGATGAAGCAGATGCGAATATGGTGACCCACTAATGTCAACCAAGTGTCCCAAGCGCTACCAATGATTTCCGTTCCTACTTAAGGTTATCGAATTCATAAGGACTCGTCCGCCGACGCGTTTCGAAATAAGATACCCTCAAAGTAGATGATTGGCTCAAGACCATTGAGAGGAAGCTGTTCATTGTTGATGTGAAAGCGATGAGAAAGTCTGTATGCTTCTTATCGATTACAAGGAATCATTCTTTGAATGGTGGAAGAAATATTGTCTTTGTTCATGAAGCCCATGAGTATCACTTGGAATGAATTTGTTGTTGCTTTTCGTAATCTCTTCGCTTCACCTAGAGACAGTATGGTCACGATAAATACGGAGCGAATACTATTCTTGCACCTTGTTCAACATCTAAGAGTTGCTCTCGAAGTCTTGTCAACCAAACAAATCGGAAGATCGTCGTGCATTATTTGTGGAGAGATAGGACATACCGACGAGCATGCGATTAATTGCTCCAGTTGTGAAGGAAGTCATTCTCTTGGAGAATGTCCTATGAGTGACATCACATGTTACCTTTGTGAAGGCCGAGATCATGGTCGGCTCAATGTCCTCTGGATCCAATAGTTACCGCTGTAATTCAAAGATCGACAAAAGAATCTTGAGCCATAGTTGCTCAAGAGTGGTCAAGAAGAAGCGGAACGTCAGAGACAAAAGTGGTGCCGCATGAAGAGCTAAAGACACAACACCTTAATCCTCTTGACCCTTATCAAAAAAGAAGTAATTGGCAGTCACCAACAGCATGTTTCCTGTGTGATGAAGAAGGCCATTGGTCTAGAAAATGCCCTATGAAGCAACCAGTTTTGACGCAGCAAGAAGACAATAATGTACCTGTAGCTGCACAACAGCGAACACGGGTGTGTTACAACTGCCACAAGGAAGGCCATTATGCTAATCAATGCCCACAGAGAAGACAATCAATGGCTACGGCCATGGATGTTCCAGAAGTTACCTCGGTCAAGTTCATAACGCCAAGAGTGAGCAGTAAAGTCGCAAGAGAAGTTTGTACGGAGAATCGGTTGAAGAAGAGGCGTCTAAATGAAGACACTGCCTTAGTCGACGAATGCTCAAGGAAGAGAGGTGGACCTAAGCTTTGTTATACCTGCAACAAGCCTGGGCATTTTGCTAACAATTGCCCTCATAAGAAAGTGATCGCACCAGTGCAAGCCAATCTCAATTTTGTTCGATCAAAAACTTGGCGCCAATGCCAATCGAGGAAGTTTAGATCGATGATTTTATCCTATGCAAGTGTCATACCCTCGTTTGTAAAAGAAAAGTGACTAGAGGTGAATTCCATGTAAAGATTTTCGTGCCTAAATAAATAAAGTAAAGATGGTTGAGAGGTGGATATGTGAAGTGTTGGAATAAAAGCATTAATGATAAAGGAGGTTTCTGAGTATTCCCCTATGTTGACGGTTCACCTGAAGATGTTGTGTGTGCAACGATGATCAGTTCAGTGGTGTTTGTAAAGCTTGTCAGCCCGAGGAATTATCATTGGCAGAAAGTACAGTATTGCTTGATCTAACCTAGAATGTGATGTAGTTAAGTTGGAGAAACGTTTTTAGCGAACGATATGGGATATCAGACCCGAGATGCTACTCCTGAAATGAAATGGGTCGTCTGGACATAAGGCTGTCCTGGAGTTTGGTCAAAGAATTGTGTCAACTAAAAGCCCTGAAAGCGGGAAAATAGAATTGCAAATGACTGCGGTTCGTGTTGGTCAGCTAAAGGTCAGTAGTGTGGAAATTTTCAGCTTTGTTGAGGGTCAGTTGTTAGAGAGTATCAAGATGTGTTTCTGAAGAATCCCACCAGATCGAGAGATCAAGTGTGTGATGGAGTTAGTCCCTGGTACAGCGCCAAAAGTAAAGAGACCTCATCGAATGCCTATTGATGAGCTAGTTGAGATGAAGAAGGCCAGAAGAGTTGCTAGAAAGGTGGTTCGCTAGAACCAATTTGTCACCATAGGGGCGCTGTTCTATTTAAAAATGGGAGCTTAGGAGGTGTATCGACCGTCGAGCATTAAATGAAGTGATGATTAAAAGGGTAAGTATTCACGCCGGGATCGTAATTTGTTTGGTCATCAAAAGGAGTGGAGTGTCCTCAAGAATAGATCTTGATCGAGTTATCATCGATTCGAGTAACATGCGAGAGAATGTTCTTAGGTCGAGTTTTCTACGCAGTATGGGATGTATGAGGTTCAGATGTATGCGCTAGAATGATCAATGCCATTCTGTAATTTATGGACATGACGAACGGAGTTCCATGGGAAATTGGTCAAGCTGTTATGGTGTATAGGTGGGATGTCTTTGTTGCTTCAAGTCAAAAGGAAAGAATGCAGAACAGTTGGGATTAGTATTGGAAAGGTTGCTAGACCCATGGCTGTATGCTAAGCTTAGCAAATGTGACTTTTGGAAGGAGAAAGTTAAATTTCTTATCATGAGATGACTGCCAAAGGAGTTATCGTGGATCCAACCAAAAGCGATGTTACGTGGGAGCAACCGAGACCGCTTAGGCAATTAGGAGAAGAAGTTTGAATGGACGCCGCAGTCCAAAAACAGTTTTCTGTGATTAAGGAAACGTTTGACGACGTCCCCCGTGTTAGTGTTGCCAGATGTGCAGAATGGATTTGATATTTATTGCGATGCTTCAAAGCAAGGCTTGGGATGCGTGTTAATGCAAGAAGGCAAAGTCGTTGCTTATGCATCGAGATAGTTAAGACCGCATGAAGTGAATTATCCAACGCATGATTTGGAGTTAGCTACCGTAGTGCATGCTTTGAAGATATGGCGTCATTATCTCATAGGAAATAGATGTGAGATATATACAGACCATAAGAGCCTGAAATACATATTCACTCAAGCAGATCTGAATATGAGACAGCGAAGGGGGCTAGAGCTAATTAAGGATTATAATGTGGGAATTCCTTATCATCCCAGAAAAGCCAATGTGGTAGCAGATACTCTGAGTCGGAAGAGCCATAGTGCAAATACGCTGTCAAGGGAGGATCAACCAGAGCTATGCAAAGAATTTCAGAAGCTAAGGTTGGAAGTCGTTCCGCAAGGAATGGTAGCTGCACTGGAAGTGAGGCCACCACTGGAGGATCAGATTAGTGAAGGCCAGAAAGATGACAATAAAATTTCTAAGATCAAGGCTAAAAAGGAAGAAGGCCTAGCCGTAGACTTCACTCTGGATGAACAAGGAACCATGTTTTTCAAAGGCGAATTTGCGTCTTTGGATAAAAGGAACTGAAACAATTGATTCTTAAGGAAGCTCACGATTCCAAGTACTCAATTCATCCAGAAAGTGCTAAGATGTACCAGGATTTGAAAGAGAGATTTTGGTGGTCTAACATGAAGCGTGAAGTAGCCGAGCATGTTGCTTTATCGACGTATGTCGAGTAAAAGCCATGCATCAAAGACCATTGGTTTATTGCGGTAGTTGAAAATTCGGAATGGAAGTGGGAGGAAATCGGAATGGACTTTATCACGGTTTACCTAAGACTCGAAAGGTTACGATTCGGTTGGGTTATTGTGGATCGTCTAACCAAGGTCGCTGTTTAGCCCAAGATAAAGCCCACTTACTTGGGAGATCGTTTAGCGGAGTTATGCAGGTCAAGGATTGTATGCTTGCATGGAGTGCCCAAGAAGATTGTGTCGGACGAGGTACCCAATTCACCTCAAGGTGTTGGAACAAGTTGCATGAAGCAATGGGGCCTTATGCGAATTTGATCTGACATATCACCCGAGCGGATGGTCGGTGAAAGAGTAAATCAGATTTTAGAGGATATGTTAAGAGCTTGTGCTTTAGCTTATGCTACGTCATGGGATAAAAGTTTGCCATATGCGAATTGATTACAATAACAGCTATCAAGCTAGCTGCAGATGTCACCGTTTGAGGCGTTGTATGGGCGTGCTTGTCGTACCCATTAAATTGGAGCAGGACGGAGAAGCGTTTGGTTTTGGGCGGATATTCTCGAGGAAGTCGAAAGTCAAGTCGCAATGATCGAGAGAGGTTGAAGATAGCACAGTCAAGACGGAAGAGTTATGCAGATAGCCGTCGCGAGATTTGAGTTTGAACGAAGATCATGTGTATCTCGTGGTTACCCTCTTAAGGGCATTAAAAGATTTCACGTTAAAGGAAGCTTGCACCAAGATATGTTGGTCCGTTCAAGATTACGAGCCGTCGAGGAGAGGTAGCGAATCGCTTGGAGTTGCCTCGGTCCTTGGTAGGAGTGCATGATGTATTCCATGTGTTGCGGCTTAAGAAGTGTCTCGAGTGCCAACAGAGCAAACCCGTTGGATGCAATAGAGTTGCAAGAAGATTTGACTTACAAAGAGCAACCGGTCGAATTTTGGATGTTATGGGCGCAAGACCGAAACAAGTCTATTCGCTTTGCGAGTTGATGGAGCAATCATCCAAAGCGAAGCCACTTGGGAGCGAGAAGAAGATTTGAAGTCGAATTTCGAACCTATTCTCTAGTTAGCCCCGAATCTCGGTCGAGATTACATTAAGGAAGGTTTGTAACATCCCAAAATTTGGCTTAATTAAGTTTTATTTCTTATTTGTGCATTTATGATTTTGGAATTTATTTGGAATTTTTTGGATTTATTGGAATTTATTTTAAATCAAGTTTATTGCCTCTTATTCAAATCTATTTAAATTTATACAAAGTTAAAATAAAGTTTTGCCAAAAATATTTTATTTGAGTCCAGGATGTCTCAAAGTATTTTTGATATTTTTCTTGGATTTTCCTAATAATTTAATTGCCTAAAACCAATTAAATGAATTTACGGAATTATTTAAAATAATAAAGTTGTAAAATCCTTTGCAAAGATCTTGGGCGAAGCCAAATCATCAGGCGCTTAGAGCCCATTCGGCGCATGACCAGTAAGCCAGCGTCGCCGTCCGTTGGCCCACGTTCTAGAGGAGCAAGCGTGGACCGTAGGATCGTGATCGGAGGGTAGAGGCGTGTCGAAACCTAATGAATCTGGCGTCTATTTCGTATGCGCCTCGGATTCCTCGCGTTAGCGCCGCGGTGGCCGTCCGTTGCGACACGTGGATGGCGGATTGCCGTCTTCGTCGTGTCCGACCGGGACTCCTCCGCGCGCCATTTCCATGTTCGCAAGGACTCGCCTTGAGCACGCCTTCCGATGCTCTATAAAAGCCGTGATCGTCGCCCGAGTTCCTCGTCGTGCACCGCACACTTTTATCGGTCGTTTGGCAAGAAGCGTCGGGGTGAGCAGAGGAGCTCGCCGGAGTTGAAGCGCGGGGACGCCTCGGTTTCGCTTCGGTTTCGTCGCCGCCGTTGGGTCTCCGCCCTTGGGCCATCTTCGTGTTCACCGAACCACGCGCGCGAAGAACCAGCGTCTCGTCGCGAGTCGCGCCAAAATGCGCCGCCGTGGTCTTCGTCTTGGTCCGGTGAGAGTTCGCCGTCGCATCTCCATCGCTAGATCCGAAGCTCTAGGCGTTAGATCGAAATCCGGTAGCAGCGTGATGCGCGTCGTGAGTGATCGGTGGCGTTCGATCGGATCTGGCGCATCGGATGGCGCCATCGCGCAACCAATCACGGGCGGCGCGTGTCGGCGCAAGCACCGGCGTCGTGGGCCGGGTTCACCGTGGTCGAGCCACGCGGTGGAACCGATCTATCTTGCGCGGGACACGTGGCGAGCTCCGATTGGTCGGTCGGGCATGACATCAGCGTTACCTCATGTTGGCGTCATAAATCGCTTTTCGAATAAAAATAAATCTGTTAATTCTGAATTTCTAATTTTTGTAATTTGATATTTATTTCAAACTTCAAAAGGCTATATCTTTTGCATCGTAACTTCGGATTTGAGTGATTCTAGTTTTAAAAATTTGTAAAATTGAGATCTATTTAATGGTGAATTTTATTTGATTTTGGAGTTCATTTGCTCTCTGTTTTGGTATTTATTTGCTTTTCTTCTTGATGCAGCGTAGGCGTTGAATTGTGCGACACTTGGAGGAAGATCCGGCAACTCAAGAGCAAGTTCGAGAACCAGATCAGGACCTATTCCAAGGCAAGTTGTGCTTTGATCATGTTGAACCCATGTTTATAAAATTGCTATGTTTATTTTACCCTATTGCATATATTTCAAATATACAATTGTTTCAAATTAGATTGGGTTTAGCTAATATACCAGATTGATTTATACCCTACCTTGTCATTGTATGCCATGATCCATTGTCACCCTAGATTGGTTAAATATAGTTGGTTAATAATTATAATCAACATTGGAGGTTTAGACCGTATTAGTTGCTTAGCCATGCCACGTCATCACATGTGTCAGAATCATTGATAATTAATCTTGATTAATGGAATATGGAACAATGTTAAGAACTTGTGTGTCATGTGGAATCACACGATGAGATTGAGTTGTTGTGGCGAGTCATGTCACGCAACGATGTTGAATTGTTGATGGCACGTGGTGCTTGGTATTCAACTGGGTGATAATAACTTAGATTGGGGCAAGTGACAAGGGGCGAGTATGCCAAGGTGGGCCCAATGGGCAGAGGGTTTGTGGATGTCTTGCCTTGATCACACTAAGGACTTAACCTTGCAAGCCTTTGACCTGAGTCATTCATGCAACCACATGTTGTAATGGGACAGCCTAGCTGATTAATTTGTAATGCCTTAACCTGGTACTATCATTGGTGGTGTGAGTTCCCGAGTTATGGTGTAATTCACATGGCGCAAGAGGGGGGCCCTGGTTGTGGTTTCAGACCCACCAGTGTTGAAACCTTAACGGGTAGTACTGAGTTAAGTCAGAGCATTGTAAAGGCTCTGTCATGATTTCTCTGCAGGCACACCAAAGGAAGTGTGCTAATGGCAGCGCAAAGAGAATATCATGCCGTGTGGGTAAAGTGCATAACCTCTGCAGAGTGTGAAACTATTCGGATAGCCGTGCTCGCGGTATTGAGCAATGCTCGGGAATTACAGTTAAGGGTTAGCTTAATTAAAATGAACAACTTGGTTGGGATGGCGAATGCCATATGGAAGATGGAATTTGACTTAAGATTGGAAACTTGGTTTACTTGAGAAAATTGAATCTATCATTATTGTTATTTGTTTTACCGTCTTTACAATCTATTTATTGTATTTGTTCAGTAAATCTTTGCTCTGTTGCAAAATAGCCATGATAGCCTATCCTTTGGAATAAGCCTTGCATATAGTTACATAGAATTGCATTCATGCACAACTTGTTGAGTGCTTTAAGTACTCACCCTTGCCAACAATAACATCACCAGTTGAAGAGTCTACACCAATCTTTGGAGGAAAGATTCCAGGAGGAGGCGAATGTTTAGGCGCAAGCCTTGTCGATTACTGTGGTATACCGAGGGGTTACCTACGTTTCCATTCCGCTGCAGTTTAATATATTATTCAGCCTTGCAAGGCATAGTCATGTAAGTGGACCATAAGGTCATTCAACCAATAGTATGTATCATATGATGTCTTTCATAATATTTTCGCTATGTATGATTGTGATATTTACTTATGTTGAGCCTGTGTGCACTAGCGTGATCCTGGACTAGTGCAGTATACACAGAGGGTCCGGATTTGCATATTCGGGTCCCGACATTAATTTTGTCAAATTTGAAGTTCATTTGTGAAAGTTATAACTATTCAAATTATACAAGTATTAATTCTTCGACTACTAAACATTTACTGTTTTCTTATGGTAAACCTTAAACATTTTTATACATCTGGGATCCTTGTAATATTAGGAGTATAATAAAACTAAGTTTTCCATGAATTGAATTCATTTAATCTATATTCTAACTATTTGATTTTCTATGCATATATATATACATTTTGCACTTGGGTTATTTCATATTTTTCAAGAGAACTCAAATCAAGTTTACTTCTTAATTATTTTGGCAAATTCAGGTATTCTACTGTCACACTAGTATTTAGAAATCAAATTCTACTTATTTC
This sequence comes from Otatea glauca, assembly GCA_036346275.1. Lineage (NCBI taxonomy): Eukaryota > Viridiplantae > Streptophyta > Magnoliopsida > Poales > Poaceae > Otatea > Otatea glauca. The sequence continues at coordinate 9,749,320 of CM070717.1, read as the reverse complement.
ATATTTCTTTCATACAAGTTATGCATATTTGAATTTCTAGTGTATTGAATGAAATCTCTAATAGAAAGTGGTTCAAACATAAATGAAATTTAAATATTTTTGTATATTTGAACTTCTGGAAGCATAAGGATTCCACTAAAATTGGTTTCATTAAATTCTAAGTTTGTTCGCAGAATTTTATTTATAGCATGTCTTTAGGCCTTTATTCAAATTTTAATTTCAAATTCACCCATTGATCATTTTCAAAATATTATTGCATATTCTGAAGGCAACTGATTTTACATGAATATAGAAATTCATTTCACAAATTTTGGAGATATATTGCAAAAGATATAGATAGTTGAATTATTTCGGGTATTGAAAATACTAGAAAAATTGAAAATACGCTTTCTGATTAGAGATGGCGCCTTTAACGGTTTGGCTGGAGGGACCTTGCACGGCTGACAAGAAGGGCCCGCCGATCAGAGAGCACCATGAGCACCAGCTCGCTGACGAGAACCCGCCGGTGGGCTTGGTTGTCACCGGAGATGGCCGCAGGTACCTCGCCATTGGGAGGGGGCGGCGGCAATGGCGGGAGCTCGTCAGAGAAGAAGAAGAAATGAGTCTTGGTTCAAATGGGTAAGAGGCTTAGCAACAGGGAACAATGGAGAATCCATTTTAGCATTTACCTTGGTCGGAGGTTGGTCGGAAGGCTCTACCACCGTGCGCCCGAGTTGGAGAAGAAGAAATAGGGCGCGGCGGTGCTTCAAGCAAGGAAAAATGAAAGTGAAGGTTGATGAGTACTCTAGGAGGTACTAAGGTGCTACGGATGCGATTAATTTGAAAATGGCTCACCGGATTGCTTGATCTTCAATCTCTCTCCTTTTCTCGCTTGTGGCGGCAATAGAGTTGACAGCGCTTGAATTCGGCAACGTTTTGGGAGAAATGATCAGGCCGTGGGTTCCTGAAAGGCGCAAAAAGGGACGTGCGGTGGCTGTGCTCTTCACTTGTTCCACCGAAGAAATTGGCTTGGGGATTGCTTGACCTCCTAGCTCTTGTTCTCTGGTGTTGCATTCACTGCAATGAGGCTTGAGTGAAGAATGGGAGGGATGAATGGCTAAGACTTTCGGCTGAGAGTCTGAGACTCATTGGTTACGGGTGAAGTCTCTGGAGAATTTGAGACATCAGCCAGGCTTTGAACCATGCGAGTTGGGAGCCTGGGATGAGCTCGTTGACGTGTGCGCCCAAGTGCAATAGAAGACAATTCCAACTTGTTTTCTCAAGACAGCACGAAATTAGAGCATTTAATTGAGGGGTCAAATCAAAGTAAAAACATTTGTAATTTTTTTTTGGGTGACTCGCATAAGTTTTTTCCCTCCAGTAAAAATCATAGGTCAAAATATCTTATATAAAAGTTATATAAATTCTGTCATTGAGCATAGTCCAAAACTGTCTTTTCGGGTTTTCATTTATTTAAAGGCATAAATTATAGTATTTATTTTTGAAACTTTTTTTCAGAGTTTCCTTTGGATTAAGGATGCTTCCATAAAAATTTCAAATTAAAATATTGTATATTTTTTTATAGAAATTCTGACATGCTCAATTTCAGATTTTCCATGCCTCCGTTTTTGAATTTAAAAAAAAAGGCCTACAAGACATGATAAATTTCTAAAATTTTGACCAGAGGTAAATACTGTATTTTGGGCACTATGGTAAATTTTCCAGGTGCAAATGATTTTCGAAAGTTTTATAATAAATCTGTCCTTGCACTATTGGGAGGTCAAAAGGATGTCTTTTCATTTGTTTAATCACTATGCTATGCATTAAAATCCATGTACCAGCTAAAATGATTTTCCTAAGTGCTGAATATTTTAAATATAAATTTTTCAAGATTTTAATTTTACCTTTTTATCTTTTTACCATTATCCATTCTTTAATTCCATTTGTTGGATTTTTCATACAAAGCATAAATCCAAGGAAATTCAAATAAAAACCAATAATGCTAAGAAAACTCATAAATAATTATTTTTAAATTTAAAATATTCATTTTTATTTTATTGCCTTTTTCAGGATGTTACAGATCTACCCCCCTTACAAAAATCTCGTCCCCGAGATTTGTAAGGACTAAGTAGGTTATGGAACTTCTTCTCGGAAGTAACTTTATCGTTTCCTTGTATTCTTATCTTCAGTGTAGTCACTTTACTGGAGTTTCTTCTTGCAATTCCGAGTTAATGTGCTGAGAATAGAGAAGGCTTCTATTTGGGTTTTGCGTAAGCAGATAAGGGATATTATTATATATCTCTTTTGATTAAATATTTAGGATTGTTAATAAGGATGATCAAATTTAGAGAATAGCACTTAGTATGCTTAGGATACTTGAGGTGAAAGAATATATATATTGTCATTAAATTCATTTGGGAGGAACTGACTGTCAACATCAAGCAGGATATTTGAATACAATGGTTGTTCGGTAAAGTTTAACAACGGTTGACGAAATTAATTGTTATTCAAAGTTGTCTATAGATTAACAACATAATAGAGATGATTCAAGGATTGAGTTGAGGCAAGAGGGTTATAAGATGATCCTGATGATTTAATTCGTTTGACCACCTTAGTAGATAGAGGGTTTTTTATTTCCCTTGCATTTGGCAACTATGGAGGAATGGAATGTACAAAATCAAAAAGATTGTTTGCAAGAATTAAATACACAAGGGATTTACTCAATACCACATAAGTATCAGGTGCAATCGCCTGAGAAAAATGTTTATATCTAGAGCCTATTGTCAAGGCAGGGTTACTCTAGGTACTTGATGTTTTCCTAAGTCTTTGTAACGGCTTGGAGATTACTAATGTCTTCCTTGACGAGGTGAAGTAGAACTGTTCTTGGAAAGATGTTGGTAAAGTGTCCAATCTCTTTTTGGTTGATGGAGGTGACGTTGTTCGTTTTATTCAAAACAACAAAAAGGTTGTTTGCTGAGGTTATAGAATAAATGATCAAGAGGCGACTAGGATCAAAGAATTGTGTCCTTAGCTCTTCGAGCGGCACCACTTTTGCAGCTGACGTTCCGCCTCTTCTTGATAATTCTCGAGCAACCATGGCTTGAAGATTCTTTTGCTGATGCTGGGTTACAGCAGTAACTATTGGATCCAAGACACATTGAGCTGAACCATGATCTCGACCTTCACACAGGTAACATGTGATATCACTCATAGGACACTCTCCAAGAGAATGACTTCCTTCACAGCTGGAGCAATTTATCGCATGCTTGTCAGCAGTATGTCCTATTTCTCCACAGCGAATGCACGCACGGTCTTCTGACTTGTTTGGTTGACAGCACTTCAGAGAGCAACGCTTAGATGTCGTACAAGGTGCAGGGCTAGTATTATGCTCCGTGTGATATTCCACGGGGCTTCATGAACATCACAATATTTCTTCCACCATTCCGCAGCAATTCCTTGCAACTGATAAGAAGCATACAGGACTTTCTCATCACTTTACATTGAGCAATGAGCAGCTTCCTCTCGGTGATCTTGAGCCAATCATCCGCTTCCCAAGGTAACACATTTCCTAAAAATGCCGGCGGATGAGTCCTTATGAATTCTGACAACCTTGAGTAACAACAGGGATCATTTATGAGAGCTTGGGACACTCTGTTGACATTGGCTTGATCGATCATATTCTGCGTTTGCTTCATCATTGCATGCATCAACTGAGTTTGAACAGTCAAGAACTCTCTAAAACTCTACATGTCCATCTGTACTGACGGTTGAAGAACTAATCCATTATTGAGATTCTCCTTGGATTGATTTTCACTTCCACTGATTCTGTTGTCTCCACGAATCTGAACCATCTGCTTGATTGCTTCACTGGGTTAGGGAAGAGGGAAATAGTATAGGTAAGAAGCAGGAATCCTAAAGCAGGGGAGATATGTTTAACCCAATAACTTAAGCAAACAATATTACTAACTTGGTATGGTTGCTTATATAAGCCTAAAAGCTCTGCAACACACACTGCACACTCAGCAATCAAGGAAGAACCAATTCAACCTATACACACAAAACTACTGCCTACAGGGGTAACACTTTTATCTTAAGCAGACGCGACTCCCACAAATGAGTCTCAACTGGCTACTCGAAGCATAGGTCTTCTAGCTCCTGGAACACTTTATCAACCCACTCCTTTCTTGAGCACGATGATTTCTTCATGATCTTCAGGGTTGACATCAAGCACTTGATGCTTTCTCCTATGATGGGGCACGTCAACTACTAAGATAACTCAGATAAGGTTTTTAACTCGATCCAGCAAAGGAGAGAGAAAGAAATTCAGTAGGGGAAGAGAGAGAAATTTTGACGAGGAAAAGAACAGAAGAATAAGATAAGTCAAGAACATATTATCCATTCAAGTTAATTCTTTCCTTTAGAAAATAATTTTGAAGGTCCTATAGAGACGACCAGTCTATCTAGGGTCAAAACCTACAGTCAGTATGGCTCTGATATCACTTTTGTCTGGACCCGAATATGTAAATCCGGACCCTCTGTGTATACTACACTAGTCCAGGATCACGCTAGTGCACATAGGCTCAACATCGGTAAATATCACAATCATACATAACGGAAACATTATAAAAGACATCATATGATATATGCTACTAGTTGAATGACCTTACGGTCCACTTACATGAATATGCCTCACAAGTCTGAACAACAATTTAAACTGGAGCGGAATAAAAACGTAGACAACCCCTCAGTATACCACAGGCAACTGACAAGGTTTGCGCCCTAAACATTCGTCTCTTCCTGGACTCCTCCTCCAGCATTGATGCAGACTCCTCAACTGGTGATGTTGTTGTTGGCAAGGGTGAGTACATAAAGCACTCAACAAGTTGTGCACAAAATGCAATTCTAACATAGCTATATGCAAGGCTTATTCCAAAGGATAGGCTATCATGGCTATTTTGCAAAAAAGCAGCATTTGTGGACAAATACAATAAATAGATTGTAAAGACTGTAAAACAAATAACAGTAATAGATAGATTCAGCATTTCTCAAGTAATCCAAGTTTCCAAGTCCTAAGTCAAGTTCCAACCTTCCATATGGCAATCCCGCCATCCCAACCAAGTTTTCAATTTTAATTCAACTAACCCTTAACTGTAATTCCCGAGCATTGCTCAATACCACGAGCACGGCTATCCGAATAGTTTTACACTCTGTAGAGGTTATGCACTTTACCCACACGACATGATTGTCTCTTGGTGCCTTCCAGATTAACACACTTCCTTTGGTATGTCGGCGGAGAGATCATGACAAAGCCTTTACAATGCTCTGTCTTAACCCGGTACCACTCGCTAAGGTTTCAACACTGGTGGGACTGGTTACCACGTCCAGGGCCCCCCTCTTGCACCATGTGAATTACTCCATAACTCGGGAACTCACACCGACCAAGATAGTACTAAAGTTAAGACATTGCAAATTAATCAGCTAGGCTGTCCCATACCAGACATGTGGTTGCATGATTGACTCAGGTCAAAGGCTTGCAAGGTTAAGTCCTTAGAGTGATCAAGGCAAGACATCCACATACCCTCTGCCCATCGGGCCCACCTTGGCATACTCGCCCCTTGCCACTTGCCCCAATCTAAGCCCTTGCCACTTGCCCCAATCTAAGTGATTATCACCCAAGTTGATTACCAAGCACCATGTGCCATCAACAATTCAACATCGTTGCGTGATATGACTCGCCACTACAACTCAATCTCATTGTGTGATCTCACATGACACACAAGTTCATAACAATGTTCCATATTCCATTAGTCAAGATTAATTATCAATGATTCAAGCACATGTGATGACGTGGCATGGCTAAGCAACTAATACGGTCTAACCATCCCCGGTTGATTAGCAGTACTAACCAACTATAGTTAACCAAACTAGGGTGACAATAGATCATGGCATACAAATGACAAGGTAGGGTATAGATCAATCCGGTATAATAACTAAATCCCAATTTACGTTGAACAATTGTATACTTGAAATACTATGCAATAAAGTAAAACAATATAGCATTTGTATAAACATGGGTTCAACATGATCAAAGCACAACATGCCTTGGAATAGGTCCTGGTCTTGCTCTGGAACTTGATCTTGAGTTGTTGAATCTTCCTCCGAAGCGTCGCACAATTCAACGTCTACGCGTACCGAAGGAGAAAAGCAAATAAATACCAAAACAGAGATCAATAAACTAAAAAAATCAATTAACAATCACCATTAAATAGATCTCAATTTTATAAATTTTTAGAAATTTGAATCACTCAAATCCGAGTTAAAATGCAAAAGTTATAGCCTTTTGAAGTTTGAATAATACTGAAAATACAGAAATTAGAAAATCTGATTTTCCTGAATTATTTTTATACTGAAAAACTGATTTATTGCGCCAGCATGATGTCAGCCCTGATGCTGGCCAATCAGATGGCGACACGTGCCACGGTCCATGGACTCGGTCCATGGTTCGGATCTGGTCCACCGTGGACCTGATCCATGTGACCACGTCTCTCTGATGTGCGGGCCCGTGCGTCGGCTGACTTGGCACTAGCGCAGCATACACGCGATGCCACGCAACGTTCCATGACGCTGCCACCTCGGCGAAACTGCCCACGTGTGCGACACGCGTCAACGAAGCAATTGGCCACGTCGACGGCGGCGGCACTGGGACCAACGGTCGTCAGCGGCGATCGGCTTGGCTATCTACGGCACGCTCGCGATCTCGCCTACCTGCTGACGCGAACGGATCTGAGGTTTGAGCACTTGGGCGGCAACGGCAAGGTTCTATTCTTTGTCGGCGATGGCCTACCCTCGGATTCTCCTCTCCGGCGATGCTCCGACCAAACTTGTGCGCGCACGGGCTTCCCCTTGTCGAGACGAATCTGACGGACCTAATCTCGAGCCTCGAGCTCCACGGAAGACGGCGGAATCGATGAAGAACTGCGGTGGCGGCGCTCGGTGCTTGACCCAAAATTCCGGCGAACGGCTAGGGTTCTCGGCAGGGTGCTTAGGGTTTTGCTTGCGGACGACCTCGGGCACCTGCTGCTCTCCTTATATAGGCCTAACACCCCCGCGCGTACCCGACTTGGAAACTCCAAGCCGTATCTATGGCGGATACGAGACGGAGTCCAGCCCCTACACATGAGGACGACGCCCAGATCGCTGACACGTGCTCCCATCCGACGGCCATGGCGCTAGCTACTACGCAGCAATCTCCGAACCAACGGATCACGATCGCACGGGAGCGGCGCTAGGGTTTCTAGAGATAGCTAAGCGGGCTGACTTGGGCCGCGCAGAAGCAGGCCTTGCACGCACAGTGTTGGGCTTCGGCCCAACACTGTTCAAATAGAATTTCGCAATTTTATTATTTAAAATAATTCCAAAAACTCATTTAATTGGTTTTAGGCAATAAAAATATCAATAAAAAGATCGAAGAAAATTCCAAAAAATACTTTGAGGCATTTTGGACTCAAATAATTTTTTTTGGTAAAACTTTATTTTAACCTTGCATAAATTTAAATAGTTTTCAACAAAAGACCAATACAAATAATTTAAAATTAATTCAAATAAATCCAGAAAATCCAATAAATTCCAAAAAATCATAAAATGCACAATTAACCAATAAGTTAATAATAAAGCAATTTTTGGGATATTACAATACCGATATTGCTGAGTGCACACCCGTCGATGTGCACCCTCTCATTCCCTTCCATCCCATGGAGGGGCTTACTCTTACTGTCTCGCTCCTATTCACCTCGGTGAATGGGACTACAAGGTAGGACTTTCGTGCTCACTACGGGTGAGCACAGAGGTCCACATCAGCATGGGTCACCTCTTCTCTTATGAATGCACAAATGCAATGAAATGAATGAATAAAAGGGCAAATGCATTCTATTTCAACATTCACATCTCCATCAACAGGAACATAAATATAACCATCATCATCAAGACAACCAATAGCATTAACATAACCTTTAAATTCATAATCATTTAGCATTTCCCTTTTACCCATATAATGCACATGCATTCACCACAACCATTTCAAAATCTTTCAACATAAACATACTCATAATGCTTAGTAAGAAATCGATATCCTAGCATCATACTAGTGATACACTTGCCTCAACCGCGGGGAAGGGGTGGCGTGAGGATGATGCCACTCCTGAGGATACACCACCTGAAAATAGCATTTGCAAATTCATTTTCATAAACTATATACTTCACCCAACCTACCACACTTCTACACCCTAATTCAAAATAGCCCACAATTTCCAACAATTAGGGATTTCTGGATAGCAAGCACGAAATTTAACATATCTCCCAAATGGCTAAGCTAAATTTTTAGTTCTTGTACTATAAACGATCACAAGAGGATAATCTAACTTTTATTCTACAGCCAATCATTCAAAATATGACTCAAACAGTTCCAGAATTGAAATGAACAGAGGCTACAAGTGTTAAACATTCAGTCTGGACAGCGTTTACTGAAACAAGCATATCTTTTGATTGGTTTGACCAAAATGAGTGTTCTTGTGCTCTAATTGACCATAAAAGGATAAAATACCATTTCCCCATATCCATCCATTCAGGAGATGTGCCAGAAATTCCCAGATTATAGATGAACAGAAACTGCATATTTTAAACCTAACTCAGGACAATCTATACTAAAATGGGCATAACTTTTAATTGGCTAAGTTAAAAATTTAGTTCTTGGGCTCTAAATAACCACAAGAGGATAACCAACAATTACTCCCTAGCCATGTATTCAGAAACTGAGCCTAAAGTCCTCAACTCGCACTTTTATTTTCAGTTCAGATTCTAAATTTTTCAGTACATTGCAGTTTTAGGGTAGCAAATTCAAAATAGCATAACTTTTGATTTCTGAACCCAAATCAAGAAAACAAGGACATTTTCTTGATCTACAGGAAACGTTATAACTTTGTCCAGGAAACCAAAGATTCTAATTCGACTTAGAAATAGCCCTAAACGGCAGTTTAAAACCTCAGCTACCAACACGAACTAAATCAGAGCAGCCCGCACTAAAAAGGTCATAACTTTTAATTGGCTGAATGGAATTTTGTGTTCTTAAACTCTACTGAAACCTAAGAACACGAGCTACAACTTTCTCTACATCAAACTACTTAGGAAATGAATATTTATTGCCACAAACACAGTCGCAAGACTAGTCTGCGCACAGCTCAAAATCTGAAAAGAGTTCCCTCCAACCCTAGAGCCATTTTCCCTCCAAAATCCCCAAATCCAAGAATCCTAGAACCATCCCCACCAGCTAGGACCTCCATTAGCACCGCAAGAACCTCAAAAAAACTTGAATCCACTCACCACCAAGAGGGAGCAAGAAGGAAGAGGGGGTGCAGCAAGGAGGAGCTCTGCTGTAACATCCCAATTTTCTGCGTTAAGTGTTATTTTATTATCATTTGTGCAATGTGTGATTTATTTGGATTTTTCTGGATTAATTGGGATTTATTTTGAAAATTAAGTATGTAACCACTTCGAGAAAACTATTTAATTGTTTGCAAAATTAAAATAAAGTTTTGCCCAAAATATTTTATTTGAGCTCAGAATGTCTCAAAGTATTTATGAGATTTTTCTGGTTATTTTACTGATATTGTAATTACCTTAAATAAATTAATCCAATTTTGGAAATTATTTTAAATCAAAAAGCTTTAGAAAATTCGGTGAACAGTACTGGGCCGAAGCCCGGCACTGTGCGCGCGTGGCCCGTCGCTGTGCGGCCTAGTCGGCTTGTGTTCCCCATAGCGCTGGCTACCAATCGTTGGATCGCGAAGGAGCGCTCGAGATTTGAAGATGAAGTTGGGAAACCCTAGCGCCTGCGAACCGTTGGATCAAGATCGTGCGGTTGAGATCGCGTTGCGTTATTTTAGGTTGGATCAGATTGCACCCGTTGATTTTGAAAGAACGAATCGGATCGTATCGTTTCGAAAGTGATCGCCGTCGTTCATCGCAGATCGGACGGTCCTCGCTCTTCGTCTCCTATTCGGTTTCTGAATATGCCGCCGACTTGCCGTCGCCGTCGCGTGACTTAGGGTTTCCATTTTTGCACGCATGCTGAGGCTATTTAAAGCGTGGACTGCACCCCGAGGTTCGCCATCTCCAAGTGCAGCCATAGCCCTAGCCGCCGTCGCCCGTGCGCTAGAGCTCGCCGTAGTTCCCGAATGCGCCGCCGATGGTTTTCTTCGTTTTTCGACGCCGTCGAGCCGCCTTCCACCGCACCGGTTCCAGATTGGAACTCATCGCGTCAAGCCGCACCGGAGCTGCCACTTCTTCATCGCCGGAGTCGCCTGGATCGTCGTCGGGCTCATATTCTTCCTTCGCTCCGATGAAGCTACGCTGCCGCGCCGACATCTTCGCCTCGGAGCTTCGTCGACCATCGGATCTTCGTCGAACCGCTGCGATCGTGCTACGTCTCCATCGGCATCAGAAAACGCCTCGGGTAAGGGTAGCCGTCCGAGCACATACTTGTTCCTTTGACAGCGCTTCGGGCAGTTCCCGGGTCGGATCATCTTTCCCTTCGAACGCGAATCCTAGGTGGACTCGCTCCTTCAGGGGCTGAATCCGGCGAGCAACAAAATGAAGAGCCAGACCAACCCCTGTGAGGCCATCCTCTTTCAATTTCTCAATCAGCGCCAGAAGGTCATGCACCTGGTCCATCTCGGCGGCGTTGGGGATGGACACCCAGGGAAGGGATGCCTTAGGTCGGCGCCCGGCAAAGGAGGGAAGAGCAGGACTAGGGTTGGCGCAATAGAACCACTCTTGATGCCAGCCTTTGTTGGAGGTTTTGAAGGGGATTGCGAAGTATTTTTTCTTCAGCCCCTCCCACAGCTGAAATCCGGCTCCCCCGACTACCTTGGGGTCGCTCTTCGAGGGATAAGGTTTCAAGAGGTAAAAATGGCGAAAAAGATCGAAATGGGGACGGATGCCCACGAAGGCCTCACAAAGATGAACAAAAAGGGAAATCTGCATAATAGAATTGGGATTCAAGTTCACCAATTCAATTTCAAAAAACAAGAGAAGGCTGCGAAGGAAAGCGCATGCGGGAAGGCCCAGCCCGCGCTGGAAGAAAGACTCAAAGACCACGACCTCTTCAGGACGAGGAGTGGGGATGGATTCACCTGCCGCTGGGTGAGCGAAGATCAGGATCGAGGCCGGGAGAACCCCATCATCCGCCAGGGATTGCACTCGCTCCTCCGTTGTAGTCGATGTGGTCCAATCCTGGGGCGAAGGCGACGAGGAAGCACCCTTGGAAGACTGAGAAGACATTTTTGGAAGAAAGGATCAGCAGCGGCGCAAGCATGCGAGTGTAACAGCAGTTAACCCTAGCGCGCGGAGAAGTCGGAGAGACAAGGAAGCAGGAAGGGCAAGAGTGCACAAGAAAGAGTGAACCGTCGGGTGACGCTCGGCCTAGCTTTTAAAAGCGGGAAGGATTAGGGTTATGCCAAGTTGGCGGTAAAAATTGCAGGAAACATGTTCCTACCCTGCTTTCTGTAATAATTCAATGTCGCGGCATCCTGACAGGTAGAGGCAATCATGGCTTGACCAGGTCAAATTCAGGACACGTTGCGCCCCACGATGGGATGTTTAACCGCTTACCGTTCCAAGCATGATGTGGATGTCCTTCAATTTGGATTAAAAATAATCTTCCCGTGATATGCCCATGTTGGGTCGCTAGGTGGTTACCGCATAATGGAATCATATATCACGAGTCGAGCCTAAACAGGCACAAATCCGATGGTATGCCCCACGAGGGTCGGAGAGCTGTGCGTCATATTAAACGAGTACGGACACCTCTCGGATAAAACCTCGATATGTCCTGAGATGGACCAGAGCTGTATCCCACACCAGTCGGATATGGGTATCGCTCGGCCATGAGCCAAGAAAGATCTGGTACGCTCCAAGTCGAGCCTAAGCTGTATCCTACACCAGTCGGATATGGGTACCACTCAGCCAAGAGCCATGTAAATCCTGATGCGCTCCAAGAGAGCCTAAGCTGCATCCGACAACAGTCGGGTACAGGCATCATTCTACCGTGAGCCACGAAAGTCTTAGTACGCTCTAAGAGAGCCTAAGTTGTATCCTACATCAGTCGGATATAACCATTACTCGGTCAAGAGCCGTGTAAATCCTAATAAGTCCCAAGTCGGACCTAAGGTGTATCCTACGACGGTTGAGTGCGAATATCGCTCGACGAAAGAGCCATGCAAGCTTCTAAATGCCCCAAGCTGGGTCTAAGCTATGTCAAAAGACAAACATGGACATCATTTTCAAAAGGTACTTCTTTATTATATATGAATTCCCTAGGCATTATGCCTAGGAAAATATTACATTTTCAAGAGAGCTACACCTCCCCACGGCGTACCCGACCGAGCGCCTCGATGAGGGCTTCCCTTGCCCTGAAAAGGGCAGGGAAGATCTCGAGGAAGGCGTCGATGGCGACGCGGTCACGCTCGACCGCCCTCTCCTCGGCCAGTTCCGCCATGGCGAGGTCAAAGTCCCTCCACAGCTCGGCGAGCTCAGGGTCGTCCCCATCATCCTTGAATTTCCTCCTTGGCATAAAGAAGTTAAGGGCTCAAAGCAGAAAGGAGAAAGGCTAAGCGTGAAGGAATACACCTCAGAAGCGTTGGACCGCCTTTTATAGCCTACACCGTAAACGATGAAGTAAAGACATCATAAGCCGAGGAGACTTGGAGTTAAGATCATTCCAGAATCCAAAGAGGTTTTTCGGAAAAAGAGTTGGCATGAGAAATCAAAATTGACCTCGAAGATTGTCTAGTATTAACTCTTGAAGATTACGATCAATTGAATCAACTGAGGTATATTCGAGTCCTTCATAATCCTCTTGTAGCAAAAAGGAGCTTTCAGATCATGAATCACTCGGGGGCTACTGTGGAACGTATAGAACCAGGTATCTTTACATTCGGCCCAGCATCGCTTGAGGAGAAGACAGGCCAAAATAGAAGGCCCAAAGGATGAGCCCTGCACCAAGCCTTGCTGCCGCACGGAAGGGGGCACATCTTATGGACAATTATATGTATTTGGATATAAAGGATATAGCTGTAATCTGAGTCATTAATAGGGTAGGTAAAGCTGTAAACTCTATCCTATAACCGACTAGGATCTAGTAACCGATTGGAATCTCCTAACTGATCAGGACTCTGTAAGTCGCCACGACCCTCGCTATATAAGGAAGAGGGCGGGAAACAACGTAGATATAGAATCATCAAGCCTTAGAGCATAGCACAGCTCATATCGCCCGGAGCACATTGCGATTTGAGCATCCTTGGATCCAAGAGATCCGCATAATCCCAGCACATAGGATTAGGGTATTACCTCCATGACTGAGGGCCTGAACCTGTCTAATCCCTTGTCTTGTGTGACCTTCGAGTTTGAGATCTAGCGCTTGCCCCATAATTTTATTACGGACTACAAAAGTCGACAGGTTGCTCCACTGAAGTCTGCAAAAGCGAACAGACTTGTTCCTGGTATTGCGCTCCACAACATCCAAAATTTTCATCGGTTGCTCCTTGTAGGTCAAATCCTTCTGCAACTCAATATCTTCCAAAGGCGTCTGCTCCACTGGCACCCGAAGACACTTCTTGAGCTGTGACACATGGAACACATCATGCATGCCTGCCAGCGACTGCGGTAATTCCAACTGATAAGCAACCTCCCCTCGACAGCTCAAAATCTTGAATGGTCCAACATATCTTGGGGCAAGCTTTCCTTTAGCGTGAAACCTTTTAACTCCTTTCGGAGGTGTAACTCTAATATACACAAAATCGTCAAGCTCGAAACTCAAATCACGACGTCGATTATCAGCGTAACTCTTTTGCCTTGACTGCGCGATTGTCAACCTCGCTCTTATCATAGCAACTTGCTCTTCAGCTTTCTTGAGAATTATTGGCGTCAAAAACTTGATGTAGGGTTTCTAGAAGACACCGCACGAACACGGGTTGAGAGCGTGCGGTCGATTTGACTCAGAATCACAAGGTAAAAATATAAAATTCACACAAAGCCGATCGTGACGATCAATCGGCTTAAATCAATCAACTTGAAGCGATCAAGATCAAGGTAACAGGATAAGTCTAACTAGCCGATTAAGGCTAATCGAGGATAAAGCGGTCGATTACGAAGAAGGCGATGCGCAACAAAATCAGAACAAATCGAACCTGGGGTGTAATTGACGAAGATCAACAATCGGCGATGCGCAACTTTATTGATCAAGATCGATTACAAAGGCTAAATTACAGAAGCTACTCCTAGTCGACAGGAAAAGTAGAAAAAGTAAAGACTGGTTGATTGTATTGTGTTGGTGATGATCTCTTTGCAGTTCACTTTGGTCCTTCTTTTATACCCTCGGCCGATCGTGTCCTGTTACAACACGCTTCAAGTCCGTTTCGTATCGGCCTTATCTCGGACGGTTGTTTTAAAATCTTGCAGTTACCAAAATATCTCCAAACCTTCCCATCCTGTCCGTTAATACCGTATCTTTGACTTTATTCCCGATTTTGACCAAGTTTGCCAAATTTTGGTGCAAACATATGGCCCCCATTTTTGAGAAATGACTTGTCATTTGTGAAAAATTTCACTTATCGGCTTTTATAATCGGCTAACCGTTGAACTTCCCTCAATAACTGATACTTTAATCACGCCGTAATTCTCTGACACACCGGTAGTGCGTTTTAACAGCTCGCGCCTTTTGAGATTCACTTCCCGCCTCTTCAAATTTTCACCATGCTATAAAATGCGGCCCCCACTTTGGTCATTCTTCACGCGCACAAGCTCTTGAATCACCTGCAATCGGCTTAAGCTTTCCATTTGAAGTACTCCTAAGGCAATCCTTTAGGTCATCCAGCTTCCTTCATCGGCTACAATGGACCCTAGCCAGGTACTTATTCCGATTCCGCACAGCAATGACCAATATTTTTTGGGTCCATTGGGAAATTTAGACGTCCATACCGTAACAAACCAAGAAGTCCCTCGATTGCCTTTATCGGCTGCTGGTCATAATATAGAGGGGTGGAATAAGAGTTTCAGGGCTTGGCCGACAGCCCTCAAAGGATGGAGAAATTGGTTCATCAGGGTAGCAGCCCAAAAGAGGAGTGAATGGGAAAGAATGGGCATAGCTGAGTGTATTTCACTTTCCTTAGCCGACCCTGAAGCCAACGAGTCCTTAGTGGCCACGGCCTGTTATTTTTGGTCGGACTGCTTTAATGCTTTTTATTCCGCACTGGTCCCATCGGCCCAACTCTTTTAGATGTAGCTCAATTGTGTTGTCTTCGGCCAAATGGAGATCAAGTATCGGCTTTTAGTGGAAAACCAAAATACAAATTCATCCGATCTAAGGGAGTGGGTTGGGCCAAATACATTGGAAATAATAACAAGGTTAATGGCCTAGTATCGGACGAAGAGCACGTTGCTTTCCTGAACCTTTGGCTAGACCGCTTTTAGTTCTATGGAGCATCTCTTGGACCAACTCAGGTATATCAAGTGATAGCAGAGCAGCTTGTTGAGGGTCGTCGGCTAGCTTTAGGAAAAATCTTCTTGGGTCTTTGTGTATCGGATGCTTTACATAATAAAAGTCGGCTTTATACGGGTTTTGGAAAATTTCTTATCGGTAATGTAGGTGGCCCAATGTGGTTCATACAAATATGGCTTGTTTATTCAGCCGCTCTTTTAACTTGGACTCAGCCGACGATACTCCTTTTCCAAGGGAAGATATACCAGAAGGGGTACCTATTCAATTTAGAGAATGCCGATCCTTTGGTAAGAGATTTATGATGTGCTCTAGAAACGAGACAAGGGCCTTTCCCGACAGCTGTAGAAGATTTATGTCATTCTTCTTGCAATTGAACACCGAAGATTTCGAGCAGCAAGATTTCTTTAGTTATGGTGCTGCAGCCGATTTTCTTTGGCCTTCTTTTCTTCACTGAAACAAGCGACTCTCGATGCCTCGAAGACACCGCATTTGTATAAATTTTTATTTCCGTGCATATTCCATGTCGGCCTTCATACTCGAATCGGACTTTCCAACCTTCATACGAGTTTTACCACCCTTCGGTATATGCAAGACAGCTCGGCTTTGGCGAGTGATCCCAAGTTTGCCACTTCTAGATCGGCTTCAACCCAGAGCGAGTCCGCAATGCTACATCGGCGAGGCTAGTCTTGGAGTTAGCCGACGAGCTCCAACCATGATCTCCCCACTTTTATTTGAATGCTCGCGTGCGAGGTTTCACGACATGGTGGTCGGCTATCGCAGAGTGTTTGTACATGGAGAAGACTCCATCAGTTATCATCAAAGATTTTTTCCAAATCTGCCAGAGCCATCCTTAGTATCTAACAACGAATCTAGCAGTGAAGCTAGCTCGTCGGGTTATACTAACTCAAGTTTAGTAGATAAGGTATCGGCTTCGAATAAGCTTTATCTCGTACATCGACCTTTTTCCAGATGCACTTTTCTAATTGTTTTTTCTGTGTAGTTGCAGGCTAAGGATGTCGGCAAAAAACCTATTTCTAGCCAATCCGGGAATGATCAGGGCAAGAGAGCATATCAATCGACTGGCCTTACGGGCTATACCTCTGGCACTTTAGGGGTTCACAGTCCATCCTTATCGGATATCGAGAAAAAACAACCAAGTAAGTGTTAACACAATCGATTAATACCATCTTCTCCTTTTCTTTCAAACTAACCTTTATCCATTTTGTATTTCCAGAAAAGAAAAAGGTAAAGTATACCAAGGCTCCAGCGAAGAAAGGGCCCAAGCCTAAAGAACAAAGCGGCGAGAGTTCACCCTATGTATCGGCTATCAGAGAAGTAAGCTACGATACTTTGTATAATAACTTATGTATTTTAATGCATTGGCTCACCTTTTGTCTTATTTTCCTTTAGCCAACGCGATCCACTCAAATCGCGAAGATCTTAGCCGATCTTCCAAATATTTCAACCGCGCCAACTCCAACGCCGAAACCGACTCAACCCACTCCAATCACCGATTTGCCAGAATCGTCAGATCTAATGAACTTGCTCGGATTTTCTTTGGCCGATCTTGACGATCCGGAGATTATGGCCACTGATGACTATGATGCGAAAATTAGAAGAATCCTTCAAGTGTCAGAAAAAACATCGGCTACCGTCACCTCCGCCCCGGGCATGAAAGAACGCCTTGATAAACTTTTCAAACTTGTGATGCAACCGCAATCGGAGATCTTGGCTAACAATCAACCAATAAGAGATGCTATGGCTGCCATTGAAGCCGATCTCCCCCCGGAAGCAATGCAAGCTCTCCTCAACGTATGTCATTTAGATGACAGAAAAATTGAAGTGGAGGAGGCACAGAATCGGATTCAGCGTCGCGAAGCCCAAGAGGCCGATCAGAAGCTTTTGGAGGAATTGGTTGCTGATGCCAAGGCCAAAAAACGCAAATTTGATACTGGTGCTCAACGTCTTAAATCGACCAAGGAATCCCTCTCAAAATTGGAAAAAACAAAGAAACTCCTTTTGGAAGAATTGGCCAAGCTTGAAAAACAAATCGGAGAAGGCCAACAAACCTTGGAGACCACTGCATCGGAGCTGAAGGAACAAAAACTTGGTATTGCAGTGGCTGTTGAAAATGTAACCAAGCAATCGGCCAAAGTAAAACCAGTGCCCGGGAATGCCAAAGACGATGAACGTCTTCTGGATGAAATTCAAGGGATTATCGCAAAGGCAGCCGGTGCTCTGTCGGCCTTGGGCGCGACTCTTCCAGGATCGGGCATCCAGTATTGAATTGTAAAACTTTGGTGGTGGTTTTGAAAACACTTGTTCTGAATGCTTGTTTTGAATGTTTGTAACTTGTTATATTTATAATCGGCTATTTAACCGATTCTTATTTTGTTTATATTTTCCACTTATATTCGGCTGTTTAACCGATTCATATTTTGTTTATATCTTCTAAGTTTGCAATGCTTTCAGCCGATTAACAGCATCGTGTTAATCTTGGCTCTGAATATGATCTTTAGTCGGCTATGCTCCAATCCAAACGCTAGGTAGTATTTCTTCAAGTATTTCCCGTTAATAGCTTTTGGCAATACATACCCTCGGCGTTTCTAGTAAGTACAATTTCCGCCGACTAACCGATTAATTTTGTATGGCCCTTCCACGTAGGTGACCATTTCCCGAATCGGTTATCTTCGAGCCAACAGCGATGTCGTTTTCCATACCAAATCGGCTAGATCGAAGGACTTAGGCATGACTTTTTTATTATATGTCCTTGCAACTCTGATCTTATTCTTTTTAAGCCGATCAAGCGTGGATAAACATAACTCTACTAGCTCATCCAAGTTGTCGATCATTAAATCGTTGTATTCTTGAGCCGACAGACCATTTTGTCTGGCTATTCGTATCGACTCGATGTTGATTTGTACGGGTATAACGGCTTCTTGTCCATATACCAATTGGTAAGGTGAAAGCTTCGTCACTCCGTGATAAGACAGCCGATAGGCCCAAAGTCACTCCGATAGAGTTGAATGCCAATTCCTTGGCTTTTCATTAATTTTTCTTTTGATCAACTTAATTAGTGTTTTATTAGACGACTCGGCCTGTCCATTAGCCTGAGCGTAATATGGCGAAGAGTTTAACAATTTAATCCCTAGACTCGTTGCGTAATTCTGAAATTCGTTAGACATGAATACCGTACCTTGATCGGTTGTGATTATTTGCGGTATTCCAAACCGATGAACGATATGTTCATTCACAAAACTAATCGTATCAACACTGGTCACCTTTTTAAGTGGTATAGCCTCGACCCACTTTGAGAAGTAATCGGTCGCGGCCAAAATAAACTTATGGCCTTTACTCGAAGCAGGAAATATTTGGCCGATTATATCTATTCCCCAACCTCTGAACGGCCAAGGTTTGATGATTGGATGTAAAGCCGATGCTGGTGGTAGTTGTATGTTGCCAAACTTTTGACATGTTTGACATCCTTTATAATACTTGAAACAATCTTCTAACATCGTCGGCCAAAAATAACCCGTTCGTCTGAGCACCCATTTCATCTTATGTGCCGATTGATGGGAACCACAAATGCCTTCGTGTACTTCACCCATTGCCACCCGTGCTTCTTCAGCCTCAAGACATCTTAACTTATTACCTTCCATAGTCCGATAATATAGTATATCGTCCATGACGACGTATTTCAACGCTTGTTGCCGTATCTTTCGTTCCGTCGGCTTGGATGGATCGACTAGATAATCTTTTATCTGCGTTCTCCAATCGGCAATATCTGTGCACATGACTGCCTTGTCTACCAGTTCAGTCTCCTGACTTCGGCCAGAATCTTTATATCCTGATGCTTGCTGAGCTAAAGCATTAGCTCTATCGTTCAATTCTCGAGGAACATGACCGATAGAAAATGATGTAAATGAACCGATAATCTCTAAACATTGTTCTAAATATTTTAGTAGCACTTCATCTCGACATTGGTATTCTCCCTTTATTTGCTGCACCACTAACAGTGAATCACCATATGTCTCAACAGCGCTCACCCCAATATTTTCCAGTAATTGCAAGCCTTTGAGTAACGCTTCGTACTCGGCCTGATTGTTTGAGCGTCGGCTATTTAGCCGGAACGCAAATTCAAAGCTATGCCCTTTGGGTGAGGTGAGTACAACACCGATACCATCACCTTCCCTGCATACTGACCCGTCAAAGAACAGTTGCCATGGCGCGACCAAGACTAAGTTTGTTGTGTCATGTCCTGTCATAAAATCGGCTAATACTTGTCCTTTGACTGCTTTGGCCAATTCATATGATAAGTCGAACTCAACCAAGGCGTAAGCCCATTTGCCAAGTCGACCTCGCAGGATCGGAGCTGACAAAATATATTTTATAACATCGGTTTTGCAGATTACCTTACAGGCCGATGCTAATATGTAGTGCCTCAGTTTTGTGCACGAGAAGTACAAAGATAAACATTGTTTTTGATAAAAGGATACCTGACTTCTGCGTCTAGCAATCGTCGGCTTAAGTAAAAGATAACCCTTTCTTTACCATGCACCTCTTGTGCTAATACAGCTCCAATAGTATCTTCTTCAGCCGAAACATATAGCCTGAAAGGGACCCCTTTTTGAGGCGCAGCCAAGACTAGAGGGTTGGACAAATACTTCTTGACTTCATTGAAAGCTTTCTGCTGATCGGCTCCCCATATAAATTCTTCATTGTCCTTTAACTTTAGTAATGGAGTAAAAGCACGAATCCAACCGGAGTGGTTTGAGATGAACCGACGGAGATAATTAATTTTGCCGATCAACTTTTGTAACTCGTTTTTGCATGTCGGTGGCTCAATATTGGCTATAGCTTTAACCCTTGTTTGGCTGACTTCAATCCCTCTTTCATGCACCATGAAGCCTAAAACTATCAGTTGACACGCCAAACGCGCACTTGAAAGGATTCATTTTTAGACCGTGCGACCTTATGTTTTTAAAAACTCTTTCTAAATCGGCCAAGTGTTGTAAATCTTCTGCGGATTTTACCACTACATCATCAATATATATTTCGACAATGTGGCCGATTAAGTCATGAAAGATCAGATTCATCGCTCGCTGATATGTTGCTCCAGCGTTCTTCAAGCCGAAAGTCATTACCGTCCACTCGAACAATCCTATTGCACCAGGACATCTGAAAGCTGTCTTCGGTATATCGGCTTCTGCCATGAGTATCTGGTTATACCCGGCATTACCATCTAGAAAACTTATGATCTTGTTCCCTGATGCAGCATCGATAAGCATATCGGCTATCGGCATCGGGTATTCATCTTTCGGTGTCGCCTTGTTCAAATCTCTAAAGTCGATGCATACCCGAAGCTTTCCATTTTTCTTCATAACAGGAACAATGTTGGAAACCCACTCCGCGTATCGGCAAGGCCAGATAAATTTTGCCTCCAACAACCGTTCTATCTCTTCTTTTATAATTTGGTACAAGGCTGGATTGAAACGCCTAGGATACTGTTTAAACGGCCGATAACCCGATTTTATAGGTAGCCGATGTTCCACAAGCTGACGGCTTAATCCAGGCATTTCGTGATATTCCCAAGCAAAACAATCCTTATAATCCTTAAGGATTTTTATTAGTTTTTCTTTGTACTTTACACCTAAATTTGCACTAACAAAAGTTGGTCTTTTTCTATCACCGCTACCTATATCGACTTCTTCAAGTAAATCGGTGGATGTGAAGCCTTGACCTAACCTCTCAATTTCTTCAAAATCTTCGATGGCTTCGTAGCTATCTGTTGTTTGCCGATAGCTTTGCATTTTATCCTGCAGCGCTTTCAATATTTTTCTTGTCCCCATCGGCGTAATACTTCATTTGCCCGATCAAAAGTGCCCGGCTTGACACTGATCGGCATGAGACCTGACTTGCTCACACAAATGAAATCGCAGTCGTCCAGCGCCTTGCCCGATATGCAGCCCGGCTTCTTCGTGTTGCCAATTCGCGCCGGAGCTAGCCATGGCAATGTGAGCCGATGTATCGGTCAGAACGACCTCAACTTCTTCTCCGTTCCATTGAACAAGCGCTTGATGCATGGTTGATGGGATACAGCAGTTTGCATGAATCCAATCCCGCCCGAGCAGCACACTGTAGTTTCCTTTGGCATCAATTACAAAGAACGCTGTCGGCAAGGTCTTGCTGCCGACAGTCAGCTCAGTGACCATGACACCCTTTGCTTCTGTAGGGTCACCTGTGAAGTCATTCAGAACCATGTTAGTTTTGATTAAGTCTTTGTCAGACTTACCCAGTTTTTTGCATGTCGTGTACGGCATCAGATTCACCGTGGCACCCCCGTCTACTAGCATCCTTGATATCGGCTTGCCATTTATATACCCTTTCAGATACAACGGTTTCAGATACCGATGATCATCTTTGGGTTTCTCAAAGATGGCGTTCTGCACGCCGGAGCACAGCTGAGCAAATGCCTCTTTGGCCGATTCAGTTCTGACTTTGAACTCAGCCGGCAATGTGAACACCATGTTAATATCCATTGGAGGCGTGTCATCCTGAATCATAGGAGAATCCAAGTCATCAGCCGATTCGAAGTCTTCTTCGGCTTGTTCTTTTCTTCTCCACTCTTTTTTGACGCATTTGACTGGACGAAGTTTGTTAAACACTTCGTCTCTCTCTCTCAGCGTCGGCCTCACGAATCTCTTGCGTCCTTAGCCTCTGAAGCCGTCGTCTTTGAGATCGGCTCAGGCCAGATGGACACCACCTGGGTTTGGGTTCCACCGGCTTCCGTATCTGACCAGCCAAATCTTCTTGATTAGAACTGGGCTTGTGCGTCTTGACTTGGCTCGGTTCTTGATTCGGTTTAGATATTCTCTCGTGGACCGGCCTTCTGTGACTTCTACCCTTCTCTCTGATCGGCCCAGATAGCCTATCTCTGGCCGATTGCCTTGGCCAATCGTCTTGGGGATAATGTTCCATCGGGCAGGTGTACGGTGATGGTAACGCTACTCTTCTTTCCCAGCAAAACTGCCAAAAGGGACACCTTCTATGTGCCCTCTCCACATTCTCAGTACGGTACAAATTATCCGACCGGCGGGTATTACACCGTGGTCGGCTATCCATCCTTTCGTATTTCTCCATTAATTGTGAGAACGTTGGATCTGACCTTTTCGCTGGATGCCTTGATGGAGATTTCTCTGCTTTGTACCATTTACCCACCTGGGGATTCCCCTTGGGTTTAATAGTTCTTGAATTTTTTCCTTCTTGATCGGCTTCTATTTGTAAGGAACCGATGGTAATCTTCAGTGTTTGACCGCCGTCCGAACTTGATTGTATGTCGACTTGTCGACCCTTTTTCTGCTCGTCTTACATCGGCTCTTTTCCTTTAGCCGAACACTGTACCATGTTGATGGGGAACGGATCAACATCAACTTGCATGGTCGGCTCATCGGCAAACTTCAACCGACCATCTTCAATAGCAGATTGAATCTGTTGACGAAAGATATTGCAGTCATTAGTGTTATGCGAATAAGAATGATGCCACTTGCAATACCTGTGTTTTTTGATCTCATCGGGCGACGGTATCACATGTCCCGCTGGCAATATTATTATCTTTTCTTGCAGAAGTAAATCAAAAATACGATCGCACTTGGAAACATCAAAAGAGTACTTAACTTCCGACTTATTCCTAGTCGGCTTGAGCCAGGAACAGACTAAGGATTTCTTGGATCCTTTTACCCATTTGGCTATATTTATTTCTGCTTCCTCGTCTTCCGACGAATCACTAGGGCAATATTCAACCATATTGACCTTAGCCTTGTCCTTTTCTTTGTTATTGCTGTTTTTGAATCTGTCTTTGAACACCTTATTATCAGTGAATCGGCTTTCTTTAGCCGATACGCGATGCAATAAGTGGCCAAGGTCGGTGAATTCTTGCCCTCTAAATTTCTCCCTAAGCGGCGGGATCAAACCTTGAAATGCTAAATCGGCAAGTTGGTTGTCAGGCAACGTAACGCTAAAACACCGATTCCTAATTTCTCTGAACCTCTTGATATAATCCGTTACCGATTCCCCAAACTTTTGGCGTACGGAACTCAAATCTGAAATTCTGAGCTCCAAACTGCCTGAAAAGAAATATTCATGGAATCGGCTTTCCAAATCGTTCCATAAATGGACCGAATTCGGAGGTAAACAGGTGAACCAAGTAAATGCTGCCCCGGATAAAGACAACGGGAATAGTCTAATTTTTAGCCCGTCGGACTGGGCCGCTTCACCGCATTGCGCGATAAAGCGTCCAACATGCTCCAAGGTGGTAATAGAATCATCCCCAGAGAATTTGGCAAAATCCGGGACTCTGAAATTATGAGGGTAAGGCATGCGATCTATGTAGTCGGGGTACGGCTTTCTATAGCCGATAACCTTCCCTTTTGGTTGTATGCCGAATTGGTCCTCAAGACGGCAGAGATCCGATCGGCCCGATTAAGCGTTATCGGCCGTTGGCATAGCAGCCCTTGATAATGTCGGTCATAATCGGCCCCGCCCCGAGTGCAAGATCGGGTTGCCAATTATCTTTGTTGCGTCGGCACGACCATACTGATCGCGTCGATTATGCCTTGTTTGAGCTTCCGGCACTGGGGCAAATGGTTCAGAGTATGTTACTACCCTATGTGGACCTGGGTTCCTTAGCAGGGTAGGCTCTTGTGGGAATCTCTCGGAGCCAATCGGCTGTGAAACCGATTGGGGAAAGGCATAGAACAGAGCCGACGACGGCAAATTGGTTGATGCATCCATCCTAGCGACATCGGTATAGGCGTGGTAATGGCTCACCCCACTTGACCGAGGGTGCCTAGGCAATATGACCGTGGGTTGTGTGGGCATCATGGTGGGGGTTGAGGTTACAACCGATGGTTTAGGAACGGCCATTGTGCTCTGCGTATTTTGTGATATTGAAAAAACAGGATAATTTGGCAGAGCTTGCAGTGGGTCGAGCAGGCTTCCTGACGAGGCTAACTCCTGGGCTATAGATTTGACACTATTCGCTATCATCAGCTTGAGTGTTGTAACAAGAGCCGATGATTGGTTTATTAAGGCGTGGTGCACAGGCTGATTAATTATAGCCGATAATTCGGCTTGAGTAGGCAGATATCGGCTTACTTGTTCTGTTACACTCGCATCACCCAGGGTGTTGACCGTAGGCAGGGCGGATTTTTGAGTGACGCCACGTCTTGTTTTCTGATAGCAACTTAGCATCATCTCTTCTAGCGCAGCCTTCCGAGCTTCAATCTCTTGGCGTTGCTCCGCAGATAAATCGTCCATTGTTGGGACGATTATAGCTTCTGAGTTGAGATCTGATGGCGGAATCGACTTCCCTGATGAAGACATTGCGGGTCCCACTGGGCGTGCCAAGAGTGTATTGGTGTCAAAAACTTGATGTAGGGTTTCGATAAAGAAGACACCGCATTTAACAGGGTTACGGCGTGCGGTCGATTTGACCTATAACCGACAAGGTAAAAAAATATAAAATTCACACAAAGCCGATCGTGACGATCAATCGGCTTAAATCCAATCAGCTTGAAGCCGATCAAGATCAAGGTAACAGGATAGGTCTAACTAGCCGATTAAGGCTAATTAGAGGATAAAGGCAGATCGATTCTGAAGAAGGCGATGCACAACAAAATCAGAACAAATCGAACCTGGGGTGTAATTGACGAAGATCAACAATCGACGATGCGCAACTTTATTGATCAAGATCGATTACAAAGGCTAAATTACAGAAGCTACTCCTAGTCGACAGGAAAAGTAGAAAAAGTAAAGACTGGTTGATTGTATTGTGTTGGTGATGATCTCTTTGCGATTCACTTTGGTCCTTCTTTATACCTCGGCGATCGTGTCTGTTATAACACGCTTCAAGTCCGTTTCAGACGGCCTTTATCTCGGACGGTTGTTTTAAAATCTTGCAGTTACCAAAATATCTCCAAACCATCCCATCCTGTCCGTTAATACCGTATCTTTGACTTTATTGCCGATTTTGACAAAGTATGCCAAATTTTGGTGCAAACAAGAATATTAGGTCCAAATATCATACGCTCTCCTATCTCATTCCAATTCAACGGGGTACGACAGGCACGACCATATAAAGCTTCAAATGGCGACATCTGCAAACTAGCGTGGTAACTGTTGTTATAACTGAACTCTGCATACGATAAACATTTGTCCCATGAAGTAGTGTAGGCTAAAGCGCAAGTTCTTAACATATCTTCCAGAATCTGATTTACTCTTTCTGTCTGACCATCGGTCTGCGGATGATATGCTGTACTGAAGTTCAATCGCGTTCCCATAGCTTCATGCAATTTATTCCAGAATCTTGAGGTGAACTGAGTACCTCTGTCTGACACTATTTTCTTAGGCACACCATGCAAACACACAATTCTGGCCATGTATAATTCTACTAACCATTCTACTGAGTAAGTTGTCTTAACCGGAATGATGTGAGCAACTTTGGTCAATCGATCCACAATGACCCATATAGAATCATACCCACTTTGGGTCTTTGGTAAACCGGTGATAAAATCCATCCCGTTTTCATCCCATTTCCATTCTGGAACTTTTAACGGCTGCAGAAAACCTGCTGGTCTCTGGTGTATTGCCTTAACTCTCTGGCATATATCACACAAGGCAACATGTTCAGCGACTTCACGCTTCATATTCGGCCACCAAAATCTCTCCCTTGAGTCCTCGTACATCTTGGCGCTTCCCGGATGGATTGAATACTTGGAATCATGAGCCTCTTCCAAAATCAACTGCTTAAGCGCTGGTCTGTGTGGCGCACAGATTCGACCCTTGAACCACATGGTACCCCGGTCATCCATAGTAAAATCCGCCGCTAATCCTTCATCCTTTTTAGCTTTGATTCAGTTAATTTTCTCATCATCTTTTTGTCCTTCACGAATCTGATCCTCAAGCGTCGGCTTTACTTTCAAAGCAGCTACGAATCCCTCCGGAACTACTTCCAACTTTAATCTTTGTAATTCGTTGCACAGTTCTGACTGTTCTTCTTGTACCATCATGTTCACGATGTAGCTTTTGCGACTTAAGGCATCAGCTAACACATTTGCCTTTCCCGGATGGTAGTGAATTCCAACATTATAATCCTTTATCAATTCCAACCATCTCCTTTGCCTCATGTTAAGATCCGAATGAGTGAAAATATATTTTAAGCTCTTGTGGTCCGTATATACCTCACATCTATTTCCAATGAGATAATGACACCACAATTTCAAGGTATGCACCACGACAGCCAATTCCAAATCATGCGTAGGATAATTTCCTTCATGCGGTCTTAACTGCCTTGATGCATATGCGACCACTTTACCCTCTTGCATCAACACGCATCCAAGACCCTGTCTTGATGCATCACAGTATATGTCAAAACTGTTCTGGACATCAGGCAATACCAACACTGGAGCTGTCGTTAGACGCTTCTTTAATTCCTCAAAACTCTCTTCACATTCTGGCGTCCAAGCAAATTTCTTTTCCTTTATCAGCAACTGCGTAAGAGGTCTCGCAATCGTCGAAAATCCCTCTATGAATCAGCGATAATATCCTGACATTCCCAGAAAACTACGGATGTGAGAAACTGACTTTGGTGGCTCCCAATGCAGCACTGCCTCCACTTTACTTGGGTCGACGACAACTCCTTCTGCAGTCATAACATGACCGAGAAACTCCACCTTTTCCTTCCAAACCTCGCACTTACTGAATTTAGCATATAGCTGTTGCTCACGCAACTTATCTAAAACTAGACTAAGATGATTTGCATGCTCTGCTTCAGTTTTTGAGTACATCAAAATGTCATCTATGAACACGACAACAAATTTGTCCAAGTATTCCATGAAGACCTTATTCATCATGTTCATGAAATATGCCGGAGCATTGGTCAATCCAAAAGACATGACCGTAAAATCATAATGTCCATATCTTGTAGAGAATGCTGTCTTCGGAACATCTTTCGCTCGAATCTTCAACTGGTGATATCCTGAACGAAGATCAACCATTGAAAACACTCCAGCTCCTCTTAACTGGTCAAAAAGATCATCAATTCTTTGCAACGAGTACTTGTTCTTAACCGTCACTTCATTAAGTGCTCTATAATCGATACACATTCTAAGGCTTCCATTCTTTTTCCTGACAAACAAAACTGGCGCTCCCCATGGTGACGAACATGGCCTTATAAAACCTTTCTCCAATAATTCCTCGATCTGTTTCTTCATTTCTACCAACTCATCGGTAGGCATTCGATAGGTTCTTTTTGCTATCGGTGCTGTTCCAGGCGCTAACTGTTACACCCTAATTTTTGCTCTAATTTAAATTTTGGAGTATTTTTGATTTTTTTTGAATTTTTGGGAATTTATTTAAGTTTATTTGGATTTATTCAAATAGGACTTTTCTTGAAAACAATTAAATAATGGAAAATTTTTTGCAAAGTTTTATTGCAAATATTTTAATGGAATTCCAAACATCTCAAAGTAATTTCTGGAATTTTTCTGCTATTTTAAAAGCTCCAAATGATTTAATTGAATTTCTAGAATTATTTTAAATGTGAAATGATTTAAAAATTAGATGAACAGTAATGGGCCGAGCCCATTACTGTGCGTGTCGCCGGCCCAACCGCGCCGAAACCCTAGCGCCGCCCCAGTCCAAGTCGTCCGATCCGGATCGAACGCCTGTGAGTGCGCCACGTCGCTGAATCGTGAGCCTTGGATCGTCGCGCACGGACGCCGCAGGATTGCGCCACGCCACGCCGCCCCCGCGAGATCGCCGGAGAGGCGGGCTTTGATGGCCGTGATTTCCGCGCGATTGCGCGCACGTCGAGGCAGCCCTTAAGTCCTCGTTGATGGCGTCGTGCGAGACCTTCACGCCGCGTCTTTTGACTGCTCGCACGCACGCCGATACCCTCTCTAGCGCCCAAGCGAGCTCACCGTAGTTTCGTCTTTGTGCCACCACGGTTTTTCGTCGTTTACTTCGCCGCCGGTTTCTCTCCGCCGTCGCCAAGGTCACCGGAGTAATCCTTCCGCCAAGCCGCGTCGAACGAGCCACTTCATCACGCCGAGAAGCCCGTGGCGCCGTGGGCGCGCGTCATCTTCCTCAACTCCGTGACCTTTTCTTCTGCGCCGCCGTCGCCTTCACCGAGCTTCGTCGTCCGTCCGATCTTCATCGCACGCTTCTGGTTCGTCCACGTCACTTTTCTTTTGTTCTTCTAGAGTAGATCTGTACCGTTAGATCTGGATTGAACGGTAGAGATTAGATCTAGTCTCTGTAACTTGGTTACATCTCAGCCGTTGGATCGTTAGTGTACGCGTAGGATTGAGCCACGCCGCGCCATGTATAGTAAGCGACTCCCGAACTGAGCCGTTGGATCGGATCTGAACGGTTGAGTTCAGATCTGGTTTTGCCCTAGGATCCGCGCCGTTCAAATTTGAACGTGCGGCGGTGATAGCGCCGCACCTCCAACCAATCGCGTGCGGCCACGTGTTTCCTTTGACCGAAGTGTGACCAATCTCGGCCGTTGATTTCAAACGAGCCGTTGCGATTGAGCTGCGTGTCGCTGCGTATCCGAAGCATCGCCGAGTCCACGCGTGCGTTGGCCGTTGGATCCGAGGGGACCGTTCGATGCGTGACGCGTGGCCGTGCGGAAATCGAGGCGTCGCCGAGCCGCGCAGGCATAGGATCTGACCGTCGATTTTAGCAAACGGTATGGATTTTGCCGTGTGGCTGCACTGTTCTGTGAACCAAGTCCACGGTGGACCAGAGCCGAACCGTGGACCCAGTCCATAGACCAGAACGACGTGGCAGCCTCTGGGCGTGCCACGTGTCGAGCTGACGTCAGCGATGACGTCATAAATATTTTTTTATATAAAAATATTTTGACCGAAATTCATTTCTGTGCTGACGTCATCATGACGCGGTGCTGACGTCATAAAAGCGAATTTCCAGTATAAAAATAATTCAGAAAAATCGGATTTTCTTAATTTCTGTATTTTCAGATTTTATTCAAACTTCAAATGACTATAACTTTGGCATTTTAACTCGGATTTGGGTGATTCAAATTTCTAAAAATTCATAAAATTATGAACTATTTAATGATGAATTTTATTTGAATTTTTGAGGTCATTTAGTCTTTTGTATTAGCTATTTATTGCATATTTTGTTTGTACGCGTAGACGTAAATTTGCCGGAAAGTTTCGAGGAAGAATTCGTCGCTCAAGACCAAGTTTCGGAACAAGACCAGCAACTCTTTGAAGGCAAGTGATGCTTTGATCATTTTGATCCCAGGTTTTTAAAATGTATTTTATGCTTTGAAACTATGCATGCTTATTTATTTAAAATGAATTTAAATTGATTCGGGATAATGTAGTTAATCAACCCATTTTGTTATGCCACCTTGAATTATTAATTGTATGCCCTAAATCATTGTCACCCTAAGTTTGATTATATTAGTTGGATGTTAATATTGTCCCAACACGGGAGGCTAGACCGTGAGTAGATGCTTAGCCTTGCAACGAATCATGAGTGATCTTTCGGAAAAATGCTACAATACTGATTAAAGACATTGAATGTATTTTGAAAAGTGCTGTGATGATGCCACATGATGAGATTGAGGTACAGCGACCTGTGTGGTTCCGTACCGATGTTGAGTTATTGCGGGCATGTGTTGCACAATAATCAACTGGGTGGGAAATGATTTAGACTGGGGCAAGTGGCAAGAGGCTGTGTGCCTGGTGGGCCTGTGTGGCTTTGGGTTGATGAGTGATGTGAGTCTGTGTACCACTGTTGAGTGTTGGAAGTCTTGCCTTGGTCAGTTAAGGACTTCACTTTGCAAGCCTTTGATCTGAGTCACCCGTACAACCACATGTCTGATATGGGACTGACCTAGTTGACTAGGGTTCGATATCTTTCCTCCGATACCTCGGGGTGACAGATACAGGGGTGTATCTGATGGGGAGCGCACGTGCTACGGCTTGGTGCCCATCCAACGGTGATTGGCCGGTCCTATACTTCGCCTGTGTGAGGGAAGTGATAGTGAAGGCAATATCGGAGAGGTTCTTTGGTTAAGGTAGAAGTTCCTGAAAAGCTTTGTTGCGGACAATCACCTGTGTGGTGAGCGGCTGTATCTTGTGGGTAAAGTGTACAACCTCTGGAGAGTGTCAAACTATTCGAATAGCCGTGCTCACGGTATTGAGCATTGCTCGGGATTACTGATCAAGGGTAGATTTTCATAAACAAAATGTGGGAAGGGTGGCTGTGTGCCAAGTGTTAAAATGGCTATTAAGGTGTGTGCCGAGAATCTTCAAGAAAAACCATTTGAAGAAATTAGTATTACTTATAACTATTCCAATGCTTTAATCTAATTAAGATATTGGTTTAAAATTGTTGTTTGATGCAAAAGAACCATTTAGGCCAACCCTTTGGAATAAGCTTTGCATGTAGTAATATGCGCATTACATGCATTACTTGTTGAGTGCCTTGTGTACTCACCCCACCTTGCTTATCAACCCCAACATCAGTGGACGAGACTACACCAGTTTGGGAGGAGGAGTACATCGAGGATACGAACAACTAGGGGGCAAGTCCTGTCGGTTGCCTGTGGCAAGATGAAGGCTTCCACGACCTTTACTTATGCTCCGCTGCTATTTCTTTTCTTTGAATAATGTAAGCCCTGTGTGGCTGACTTATCTGTAAGGAGACCATAAGGTCGTACAACTCGATTTATATACATGTTTGCACTATTTATTCTTATATCTTTGTGAATGTCTGTAATGTGCAACCCTGTATGACTGTGTGTGCTAGCGTGATCCTGGACTGGCACAAAATACACAGAGGGTCCGGATTTGCAGATTCGGGTCCCGACAAAGGTGGTATCAGAGCAAGGCTGACTGTAGGACTTGACCCTAGTTTGGTCGTGCCTAGGAGGGTAAAACTATTTTCTAAAGACCTAATCAACTTGAGCAAGAATATCAATGAAATCTTGACTTATCTCTTCTCTCTTGTTTCATACCTATCTTTGAATTTTTATTATTCTCTGCTTAATTTAAACAAGGTTTATTTTGTCGATGAGGATGATCCACACCTATGGAGAGCGCAGGAGGATACGCTGCGGAGTTATGGCGTATGATGTAGTTGCTCGGAGGTTTTGATGACCACCATGTCGAGGACTTGGTGGTACAGGCGGGACTTGACGCCGCCTAGGATGTCAAGATCACGCAGTATGCTCGGAGAGAACGAGGAGAGCCGCCCTATCTACATCACCGTCGGAGGTCTTCTTTGAGGCAGGAATCCGAGTGAGTAGCGTCGAGCGATGCGGCAGATTGCCCGCACTTACTCCGCAGAGTTGGAGGGCACCGTCTTTCGTCACCATCCGCGTCGAGACAATCGTTTGGAGAGGGTGGAGCTTGTAGAGGAGGACGCCACTATCACCAACTCGAGAGGTACGCCATCGCCCGGGAGGGCGCCTTGGGCGAGACAGTCGGGAGTTGCAGAGGACCCGCGCCGAGGTCGCAGAGGCAAAGATCCGTGCGGGAGGGCTTAGCTCACTCCATGCAGAAGATCCAGGAGTTGGAGATGGCTTTGTATGGACCCGAGCCTGAGCCAGTCCTGGAGTTACACGATCCAGATCCGGAGGAGCCAGAGCAGGAGGCACCAGTCACGGAGCAGCAGCCGGGACTGCGAGTCGATGGGGTCATTTGCACCAGCCGCAGTAGGTCACCAGGACCAGTTTGCCCCGATTCTCGAGCACCCACCGGTGTATGCTCCGAGGAAGCCGCAGCCGGGTTGGCTCGATGAGTGATCGAGTCTAGTAGAGTGTAGTGTCGAGACTCGAATGTCTGAGTCGCGTCTTTTTCTTCAGAGTCACCATTAGGTGTGAGTCGTCATGGATTCCTATGTTTGCTTACTTGTTTTTGGTTGTGAGTGTCTCGTATGTGTTGCATTGCCCTTAGGCACTTGTGAGCAACCGTACTGCTTTATATTATGTCAATAAAGTGGCTAAATAATTTAAGTTACACCTGTTTCCCCACATGATTTCTTCTACTTGTCTATGCTTTCTTCTTCTCTTAACCTTGGAAGCTGGCAACAGATGGTGAGGACTCGTGGAAATGTTGGAGCCAGTGGAGTGGAGCTAACCAAAGCGGACAAACTGTAATGAAGAACCGATCCTCAACCGCCGCAGTCGATATGCGTAACACAGGAGCCTTCTTGATCGCCAGACTCAACTTATGAACACGATGGTTCAAACCATGCAGCAGATATCCAATCAAGCTGCTGTGAATGTTCAACCTGGGGGTAACCATGGACCACACCCCTACTCCAGGTTGTCGGAGTTTATGAGGACTCGTCCACCCACTTTCTCAGGTAACGCCAATCCACTAGAAGCGGACGATTGGCTAAGGACAATTGAAAGGAAGCTGCACATTACCCAGTGTGTAGGACATGAGAGGGTACTCTATGCCTCTCATCAACTCGAAGGACCGCCGCAGAATGGTGAGAAAACCTGCGCAGACTCATGAGGACCCACAGAGTATCACGTGGGAGGAATTCACCTCGACCTTCCGCCAAGTACCATGTACCCGAGGGTATCATGGATCTTAAAAAGGAGGAATTCCGGATCCTCAAGCAAGGCGGCCAGTCAGTGGCCGATTACCTGAACAAGTTCACCCAACTGGCACGCTACGCACCGGAGGACAAGGCCAGACAATCCCGCTTCATGAAGGGATTGAATGCAGGGTTGCAGGTGGGACTGATCACCCACACATTCCCTGACTTCCAAGAGCTAGTTAATAAAGCTCTTATCTTAGAGGACAAGCGCCGAGAGTTGGATGACAACAGGAAGCGCAGAATGGCGCAACAAGGAGGTCGTTAGGGCCAGCAGATGCAGAGGACGGCACCTCAACAGTTCATCCGGTACCAGCCCAGAGGCAATGATAGGGCTCCACTGCCGGCAAATCGCCCGATGGGTCGAATGTTCGCACTCTACCAGAAGCGTGGCATGCATGGAGGAACCTCTCGAGCGATGGGAAGACGTTGCTATCATTGCAATGAAATGGGGCATTTTGCCAACAACTGCCCTAAGAATGGAGGTGTCACCCCAGTCCGCTTTAACCTAGGGAACACACCGGCAAGGACTCCCGCGCCAATCGTGAACCGTGGGGCATCAACAGCAGCAACTCCATCCCAAGGAATTGCATGAGGCCGAGTCAACCACATTACAACGGATGAAGTTCAGAACGCCACGGACGTTGTACTGGGTAAGTTCCTAGTAAACTCAGTACCAGCTACCGTTTTATTTGATTCCGGAGGTTCACATTCTTTTATTTCCCGAGATTTTGCTGTTCAAAATGATATGGAAATAGTGAATCTTAAATGTGTGCTCATAGTCCAATCCCCTGGATCAGAACTCCGATCTAAAGTAGGATGTTCTGGGGTAAGACTAATAATTAATGGAGTTGAGTTCCTAGCGAACTTAATCATCCTTAATACCCAAACCTTGGATGTTATCCTGGGAATGGATTGGTTAACCAATCACAAGGCAGTATTGGACTGCAGAAAAAGAGTCATATCGGTCGATAGCCCGGATGGAAAGAAGATTGAGTTTGAAGCAAAACCAGTGCGGGATGGACAATTAATGGTCAACAGCATGAAGACTGTCAGCTTAGAGGAAGTTTCCATAGTCAATGAATATCCGGATGTTTTCCCGAAAGATTTACCTGGAATGCCGCCAGATAGAGATATCGAGTTCATGATAGAGCTGGTTCTAGGGACAGCTCCCATAGCTAAGAGACCTTACAGGATGTCCACAGAAGAATTGGTGGAAATGAAGAAGCAAATTGAAGAACTGCTGGAAAAAGGATTTATAAGACCTAGTTCATCGCCATGGGGAGCACCTGTCTTATTCGTCAAGAAGAAGGACGGAAGTTTTAGGATGTGTATAGACTATCGTGCACTCAATGATGTGACGATAAAGAATAAGTATCCGCTACCCAGGATCGATGATTTGTTTGACTAGTTGAGAGGAGCAGGAGTCATCTCCAAAATTGATCTCCGATCAGGACACCATCAATTGAAGATCCGATCAGAGGATATTTCGAAGACTGCATTTTCGTCAAGATATGGACACTACGAGTTTACAGTGATGTCTTTTGGTTTGACAAATGCACCAGCATATTTCATGAACTTAATGAATAAGGTTTTTATGGAATATTTGGATAAGTTCATCGTCGTATTCATAGATGATATCCTTATCTATTCCAAGACGAGAGAAGAGCACGCCGAGCATTTGAGGCTAGTCCTTGAAAAGTTGAGAGAGCAACAGTTGTTTGCAAAATTTAGCAAATGTGATTTCTGGAAGAATAAGGTTGAATTTCTTGGACACATAATGACTGCCGCAGGAGTTGCGGTAGATCCAAAGAAAGTGGAGACAGTTCTACATTGGGAACAACCCAAGTCGGTAACCCAAATCCGTAGTTTCCTTGGAATGGCGGGGTATTACCGTCGATTCATCGAAGGATTCTCTACGATTGCGAGACCTCTTACGCAATTGTTGAAAAAGGAAAGGAAATTCCTATGGACACCTGAGTGTGAGAAGAATTTTCGGAGTTGAAGAGAGATTAACATCGGCACTGTACTAGTTTTACACGACGCTCATCAAGACTTGACATCTATTGTGATGCATCGCGTCGAGGATTGGGATGCGTGTTGATGCAAAATAGGAAGGTAATTGCCTATGCATCAAGGCAATTGAGACCACATGAGGAGAACTATCCGACTCATGATTTGGAATTAGCCGTAGTGCATGCACTAAAGATATGGCGTCATCATCTCATCGGAAATAGATGTGAAGTGTATACTGATCATAAAAGTCTTAAGTATATCTTCACACAAGCTGACCTAAATATGAGGCAAAGAAGATGGTTAGAGTTAATCAAGGATTATAATGTGGGAATTCACTACCATCCGGGTAAAGCCAACGTGGTGGCAGACGCCTTGAGCAGAAAGAACCACAGTGTAAATATGCTGTTGGAAACAAGTCAGGCAGAATTGTGTAAGGATTTCCAGAAATTAGAACTGGAAATGGTACCAGAAGGATTCCTAGCAACTTTGGAAGTAAGACCTACCCTGGAAGATCAGATCAGGGAAGGGCAGAAAGATGATGATAAGATCAAAAGAATTAAGGGCAAAATGGATGAAGGCAAAGCAAAAGATTTCAAACTGGATGAACAAGGTACTATGTGGTTTAAAGAGCGCATTTGTGCCGAACAAAAGGAGTTGAAGCGATTAGCACAGGGAGGCCCATGACTCCAAGTACTCAATTCATCCAGGAAGTGCGAAAATGTATCAAGATTTAAAGGAGAGATTTTGGTGGCCAAGCATGAAACGAGAAGTCGCCGAATACGTTGCAATATGTGACATATGCCAAAGAGTCAAAGCTATGCACCAAAGACCAGCAGGGCTATTACAACCCCTAAAGATACCTGAATGGAAATGGGAAGAAATTGGTATGGATTTCATAACCGGATTGCCTAGAGCATAAAGTGGATATGATTCCATATGGGTCATAGTAGATCGTTTAACTAAAGTGGCACATTTCATACCCGTGAAGACCACTTATTCCGGAGACCGGTTAGCAGAACTTTATATGTCAAGAATTGTTTGTTTGCATGGAGTACCGAAAAAAATAGTGTCAGACAGAGGTACCCAATTTACCTCCAGATTTTGGGGTAAGCTACATGAAGCGATGGGAACTCGTTTGAACTTGATCTGACATACCATCCGCAGACAGATGGACAAACTGAGAGAGTCAATCAGATATTAGAGGATATGTTGAGAGCATGTGCCTTAGCATATTCCACCTCATGGGACAAGTGTTTGCCTTATGCTGAGTTTAGTTACAACAACAGTTATCAGGCGAGTTTACAAATGTCTCCATTTGAAGCTTTGTATGGTCGGTCCTGTCGAACACCATTGAATTGGAATGAGACAGGCGAACGACATGTTTTTGGACCAGACATTCTTCAGGAAGCGGAAGAACAGATCGCCCTGATCAAGGAAAGATTGAAGATTGCACAATCAAGGCAGAAGAGTTATGCTGACAACCGTCGCAGGGAACTGAGCTTTGAACCCGAAGATTTTGTGTACCTTAGAGTCACGCCTCTCAAAGGAGTTAGAAGGTTCCATGCAAAAGGAAAGCTCGCACCCAGATATATCGGACCATTCAAGATCTTGAGCCGTAGAGGTGAAGTTGCTTATCAGTTGGAGTTACCGCCGTCTTTGGCAAGAGTGCATGATGTATTCCATGTATCACAACTGAAGAAGTGTCTTCGAGTACCGGAAGAGCAAACACCTTTGGAGGCAATTCAGCTGCAAGAAGATCTGACTTACAAAGAACATCCGATGAAGATTCTGGACGTAATGGACAGAGAGACAAGGAATAAGTCAA
Organism: Otatea glauca; assembly: GCA_036346275.1. Classification (NCBI taxonomy): domain Eukaryota; kingdom Viridiplantae; phylum Streptophyta; class Magnoliopsida; order Poales; family Poaceae; genus Otatea; species Otatea glauca. The sequence goes on along the minus strand of CM070717.1, from coordinate 9,712,304 downwards.
CACGTTTCTGCAGAATTCAATGGAGCAACCATTCGGAAAGTGAAGCAACGTGGGAACGTGAAGAAGATCTGAAGAAGGAGTTCCCTAACCTATTTCTATAGACAGCCCTGAATCTCGGGGACGAGATTCTGTTAAGGGGGGAGGTTTGTAACACCCTAATTTTTGCTCTAATTTAAATTTTGGAGTATTTTTGATTTTTTTTGAATTTTTGGAAATTTATTTAAGTTTATTTGGATTTATTCAAATAGGACATTTCTTGAAAACAGTTAAATAACGGAAAAGTTTTTGCAAAGTTTTATTGCAAATATTTTAATGGAATTCCAAACATCTCAAAGTAATTTACGGATTTTTACGCTATTTTAAAAGCTCCAAATGATTTAATTAAATTTCTAGAATTATTTTAAATGTGAAATGATTTAAAATCGGATGAGCGATGAATGGGCCGAGCCCATTCGGTCGCGTGTTGCCGACCCAACCGCGCCAAAACCCTAGCGCCGCTTGACCCAAGTCGTCCGATCCGGATCGAGCGCTCGCGTGAGTGCGCCACGTCGCCTACATCGTGAGCCTTCGGATCGTCGCCCGACGGATGCGAGGATTGCGCCACGCCACGCCGCCCCGCGAGATCGCCGGAGGCGTGGGCTTTGATGGCCGTGATTTCGCCGCGATTTCGCGCCGCCGAGGCAGCCCTTAAGTCCCGTTGATGGCGTCGTGCGAGACCTTCACGCGCGTCTTTTGACTCCTCGCCGCACGCCGAGACCCTCTCTAGCGCCCAAGCGAGCTCACCGTAGTTTCGTCTTTGTGCCACCACGGTTTTTCGTCATTTACTTCGCCGCCGGTTTCTCTCCGCCGTCGCCAAGGTCACCGGAGTAATCCTTCCGCCAAGCCGCGTCGAACGAGCCACTTCATTCACGCCGAGAAGCCCGTAGCGCCGTGGGCTGCGTCATCTTCCTCAACTCTGGCAGCCTTTTCTTCTGCGCCACCGTCGCCTTCACCGAGCTTCGTCGTCCGTCCGATCTTCATCGCACGCTTCTGGTTCGTCCACGTCACTTTTCTTTGTGTTCTTCTAGAGTAGATCTGTACCGTTAGATCTGGATTGAACGGTAGAGATTAGATCTAGTCTCTGTAACTTGGTTACATCTCAGCCGTTGGATCGTTAGTGTACGCGTAGGATTGAGCCACGTCGCGCCATGTATAGTAAACAGCTCCGGTAACTTGAGCCGTTGGATCGGATCTGAACGGTTGAGTTCAGATCTGGTTTTGCCCTAGGATCCGCGCCGTTCAAATTTGAACGTGCGGCGGTGATAGCGCCGCACCTCCAACCAATCGCGTGCGGCCGCGTGTTTCCTTTGACCGAAGCGTGACCAATCTCGGCCGTTGATTTCAAACGAGCCGTTGCAATTGCGCTGCGTGTCGCTGCGTATCCGAAGCGTCACCGAGTCCGCGCGTGCATTGGCCGTTGGATCCGAGGGGACCGTTCGATGCGTGACGCGTGGCCGTGCGGAAATCGAGGCGTCGCCGAGCCGCGCAGGCATAGGATCGACCGTCGATTTTAGCGAGCGGTGCGGATTTTGCCGCGTGGCTGCATCATTCGTGAACCAAGTCCACGGTGGACGAGCCGAACCGTGGACCCGTCCATAGACGAGCGGCGTGGCGACCTGCGGGCGTGTCACGTGTCGGTGACGTCGGCGATGACGTCATAAATATTTTTTTATATAAAAATATTTCGATCGAAATTCATTTCTGTGTTGACGTCATCATGACGCGGTGCTGACGTCATAAAAGCGAATTTCCAGTATAAAAATAATTCAGAAAAATCGGATTTTCTTAATTTTTGTATTTTCAGATTTTATTCAAACTTCAAATGACTATAACTTTGGCATTTTAACTCGGATTTGGGTGATTAAAATTTCTAAAAATTCATAAAATTGTGAGATATTTAATGGTGAATTTTATTTGAATTTTTCAGGTCATTTAGTCTTCTGTATTAGCTATTTATTGCATATTTTGTTTGTACGTGTAGACGCAAATTTGCCGGAAAGTTTCGAGGAAGAATTCGTCGCTCAAGACCAAGTTTCAGAACAAGACCAGGAACTCTTTGAAGGCAAGTGATGCTTTGATCATTTTGATCCCAGGTTTTTAAAATGTAGTTTATGCTTTGAAACTATGCATGCTTATTTATTTAAAATGAATTTAAATTGATTCGGGATAATGTAGTTAATCAACCCATTTTGTTATGCCACCTTGAATTATTAATTGTATGCCCTAAATCATTGTCACCCTAAGTTTGATTATATTAGTTGGATGTTAATATTGTGCCAACACGGGAGGCTAGACCGTGAGTAGATGCTTAGCCTTGCAACGAATCATGAGTGATCTTTCGGAAAAATGCTACAATACTGATTGGAGACATTGAATGTATTTTGAAAAGTGGTGTGATGATGCCACATGATGAGATTGAGGTACAGCGACCTGTGTGGTTCCGTACCGATGTTGAGTTATTGCGGGCATGTGTTGCACAATAATCAACTGGGTGGGAAATGATTTAGACTGGGGCAAGTGGCAAGAGGCTGTGTGCCTGGTGGGCCTGTGTGGCTTTGGGTTGATGAGTGATGTGAGTCTATGTGCCACATTGGGCTGTGTGCCTTGTTGAGTGTTGGAAGTCTTGCCTTGGTCGATTAAGGACTTCACCTTGCAAGCCTTTGATCCGAGTCACCCGTACAACCACATGTACGATATGGGATGGACCTAGTTGACTAGGGTTACGATATCTTTCCTCGATACCTCGGGTGACAAGACACGTGGGTGTATCTGTATGGGGCGCGCACTGCTACGACTTGGTGCCCATCCAACGGTGATTGGCCGGTCCTATACTTTGGCTCTGTGTGAGGGAAGTGATAGTGAAGGCAATCTGGAGAGGTTCTTTGGTTAAGGTAGAAGTTCTGAAAAGCTTTGTTGCGGACAATCACTGTGTGGTGGCGGTTTGTATCTTGTGGGTAAAGTGTACAACCTCTGCAGAGTGTCAAACTATTCGAATAGCCGTGCTCATGGTATTGAGCATTGCTCGGGATTACTGATCAAGGGTAGATTTTCATAAACAAAATGTGGGAAGGGTGGCTGTGTGCCAAGTGTTAAAAATGAACTATTAAAGGTGTGTGCGAGAATCTTGAAGAAAAACCATTTGAAGAAATTAGTATTACTTATAAGCTGCTCCAATGCTTTAATCTAATTAAGATATTGGTTTAAAATTGTTGTTTGATGCAAAAGAACCATTTAAGCCAACCCTTTGGAATAAGCTTTGCATGTAGTAATAGCATCGCATTCATGCATTACTTGTTGAGTGCCTTGTGTACTCACCCCACCTTGCTTATCAACCCCAACATCGGTGGAGGAGACTACACCGTTTGGGAGGAGGAGTACATCGAGGATACGAACAACTAGGGGCAAGCCCAGTCGGTTGCCTATGGCAAGATGAAGGCTTCCACGACCTTTACTTATGTTCCGCTGCTATTTCTTTTCTTTGAATAATGTAAGCCCTGTGTGGCTGACTTATCTGTAAGGAGACCATAAGGTCGTACAACTCGATTTATATACATGTTTGCACTATTTATTCTTATATCTTTGTGAATGTCTGTAATGTGCAACCCTGTATGAATGTGTGTGCTAGCGTGATCCTGGACTGGCACAGAATACACAAAGGGTCCGGATTTGCAGATTCGGGTCCGGACACTAACTCAATGACAAACTCGATGTCACGGTCTGGCGGCATTCCCTGCAGATCCTCTAGAAATACATCTGGGTATTCCCTGACCACTGGCACATCTTCTATGCTGACGGCTTTCACGCTATTAACCATTAATTGACCATCACAGGCTCATTGCCGCTTGGAATTCCCCTTTCTCTCCTCTAGGGCTCTCAATGGATACAACCCTTCGACCGCAATCCAATACTGTCTTATGCTTGGACAACCAGTCCATACCGAGAATAACATCTAAAACTTGGGTATCTAAAATGATCAAGTTCGCTAGGAACTCTACCCCATTAATTAGCAGCTTAACTCCCAAACACCCAAGGCTAGATCTTAACTCAGATCCTGGGCCTTGGACTAACATCACACATTTAAGATTTTTCATACTCAAACCATTTTCAGATGCAAAAGCTCGAGAGACAAATGAATGCAAAGCTCCCGAATCAAATAAGACTGTTGTAGGTACTGAGTTTACCAAAAACTTACCCAGCACGACGTCTGAAGCTTCCTGAGCTCCAACTGCGGTGATATGGTTGACTGTGCCCCGAATATTAGCTTGAGGCGTCGCTCCTGCTTGTCCAGTTCCTCGGCTAGCTCCCATCATCGGCACCTTACCAGGTGTCATTCCAAGGTTGAAACACACTGGCGTGATACCTTCTTTCTGGGGACATCTATTAGAATAATGCCCTATCTCATTGCAACTGTAGCACCTTCTGGTGGCTGACTGCTACACTCCTCCTTGAGCATTGTTACCCTGGGCCGACATCTGATAACTCTGTCCTAGTGGTCGCGGCGCAGGTGTTGCTGGTTTGTTAACAGCTTGCGGTTGGAACCTAGCAAACTGTTGCGGTGTCATCCTCATTCGCAGGTGGTTAGGGCGTCTACCTTGGTTGATCATCAAGCGCTTGCGATTCTCCCCCAGTTCTTTGCGCTTATCCTCCAGAATCAAAGCCTTGTTTACCATTTCTTGAAAATCTGGAAAAGTGTGGGTAATTAGCCCAACCTGCAGCCCTAAATTTAGTTCCTTCATGACGCGAGACTGTCTGGCCTTGTCCGTCGCTACGTCTTCAGGAGCATAGCGCGCTAATTGCGTGAATTTATTCAAGTAATCGGCCACTGATTGGCCTCCTTGCTTAAGCATACTGAACTCTTCCTTTTTCAGTCCATCATCCCTTCGAAGACATGATCTCGTGGAAGGCCGTTGCAAACTCTTCCCATGTGATTTCCATGGGTGCCTCATGAGCAAGACGAAGAATTCTCCCACCATTCTCGCATTTGTTCCTCTAGCCGATGGGATGCGTAAAGAACCTTCTCATGGCCTTCACATTGAGTGATGTCTGCTTCCTCTTAATGGTTCTCACCAATCATCCGCTTCCAAGGGTTGGCGTTACTGAGAATGTTGGCGGCGGTCATCATGAAGTCCAACAACTTGGAGTAAGGACGAGGCATGCCATTGTTGTTACAGGCAATGAGGTTGTTGATCGCGACCATATTGGTCATCTCTTTGCATCATTATGCGCATCAAGCGAGTTTGCGCAGCGAGAAAAGCTCCCAAGTTCTGCATATCCACTAGAGGTGCTTGTTGCGGTGGTGTCCATTCGCTGTAATGGTTGCCTGAGCGCGGACCACTTCCTGAAGCTCCGTTGTTGCTGCGGGTGTTCACCATCTACTGATTGATTCTTGAGTTAGGAAAGGTAGATGTAGCACACATAAGATACAAGGATTTCTAAGGCGGGGGAAAAGGTTAAACCCAACTTAAATATTTTATTCATACTTGGTATAGTTGCTTACACTGCCTAAGGGCCTTGCAACACATACTACACACCGAGCAAACAATTAAGAACCAAACTAAACACACAACCTTAACATCTACGAAAGGGCTGCAATGTCCGCGAGGACATCCTGCAGTCCAGGTTGGGAGACCAATCCGTCTTCCGCACGCCGATGCAGAACGTTGTCGCCTCCAAGACGCTTCTCGACACGCTGGACCCGATGATTGCATCGGACAGCCCAGCGGCCCCGATCATGGCCCAGATCAAGGCAATGGTGACGGCGGCAATCCAAAGAATCGGGAAAATTTGGTAGGTGAAGCGCACTTCGCGCCCCACGCGCTACTCGTGTCGCCAAAGAATCGATCGCAACGGTCGGAATACCGCGATCGGCGCCATACACCACCAGTAGGAGACGCAGGCCGAATTATCAACCGTGACCTCCGCCAAGACATCACCGCCAGACGGTAGGAGCGGGATGAGGAAGAGCCACGCGGGCGCCACGACGACTACAAGCGTTTCGGCACCGGCCACGATCGACGAAGTGATCAAAGGTACGACGACCGCGACGACCATAGAGATTGTCATCGCCGGGGTCAGAACGACGACGACCGTCGAGCCATGAACTCGCCGCATTGAACTCCGCCCCGGCGCATTGAAGACAATCGCCGAGCCAGAGGCTCACCACGCCGCTCTCCCCCTCATCATGACGAGAGGTCTATTGACGGGATCTGAGTGTTCACTCCTCGGCTACACCGAGTGGTATGGCCCGAAGGATTCAATCCCAAAGGCATCATAAAGTTTGACTGGGAGCGAGATCCGGAAGCTTGGCTGCAGTCTACGCCCTGGCGGTTAAGGTGGCTGGGGGCAATCAGACTGTGATGGCAAACTATCTGCCGGTCAATCTCACCCCCTCAACTCAAGCTTGGCTCACAGTGCTACCGGCGAACCCGGTGGACTCCTGGAACGATCTCTGCGATCAATTCATCACGAACTTTCAAGGGACCTAAGAGAGGCCTAGCACCCCGTGGGATCTGTACCAGCTTCACCAGAAGAAGGACGAGACGTTGAGGGACTTCATCCGGTGTTTCATGCAGAAGAAGAACACCATCAGGGAGGTATCTGAAGCGGTGGGGGTGGCGGCCTTCCAGAAAGGGGTAAGTGATCCTGATCTAATCAAGAAAATGTCCAGGAAACCCCCGACCTCCATGAAGGAGATGTTCACGCTGGCCGACCGCTATGCCACGGCCTCAGACGCCCTGGCCGAGCGCCAAGAAGAGTGCCCACATCAGAAGAACAAAGGCGATAAGCCCGAGTCCCCAAGCACAAAGACAAGAAAGGAAAGGGCGAGGAGCTAATCGCGGTGGCCGAACGGATCCGGCCCCGAGCCATGCGGAAGGAGGCACCCGACTACAGTACCGTCATGGAAGCGATCTGTCCCTTCCACCCTAAGGGAAAGCAAGCTGCCAAAGACTGCTTCACCTTGAAGCGTTTTGCGCGGGAAAGCAATTAGCAGCTAGCTCCAGCAAGGGACGAGGTGGCAAAGAGGAAAGACCTTCCAGATGAGGATGATTATCAATAACCCGAGCACGAGCTGAACTACATTTACGGGGGTTCCACTGGATACGAGTCCAAGCGGAAGCAAAAGCTCACCGCTCGGGAGATCAATGCGATGGAACCAGCAGCCCCCCACTATCTACGGTGGTCCGAGGTTCCAATCACCTTCGACTGATCAGATCACCCCAATCGGGTTCTACATCCGGGTAAGTTCCCTCTAGTGCTCAACCCTGTAATTCGCAATGTGAGGCTTAAGAAGGTCTTGATCGATGGAGGGAGTGGACTAAACGTCTTATTCTCCAAAACTTTCAACGACATGAACATTCCCCGCTCCGAGCTAAGGCTGAGCACTCAGCCGTTCCATGGTGTAATCCCTGGAGCGTCATCGCTTCCACTCAGGCAAATTTCTTTGCCCGTCACCTTCGGCACCAAGGACAACTACCGGACCGAGTTCATAAATTTCAAGGTAGCGGACTTCGAGACGGCGTATCACGCTATCTTGGGAAGACCCGGATTGGCTCGGTTCATGGCCGTCCCGCACTACACCTACTTAATGATGAAGATGCCGGGACCAAGGAACG